>CAIGRB010143919.1:5883-32998 GCA_903798255.1 Fraxinus quadrangulata
TTTTTATATGTGGTTGAGGCAAGAGGAAATTTAAATATATAATTGATCTTAAAATGATAATCTTGTTTAAATATAAGGCTCGACCAATAATAACAAATATTTGGGAACAATTATAAAGAATAGATATTTCGATTGAATCAACAAATCCGTGGGATGTGTTTTGAATCTTCAACAATATGATTTCTAATGTAAAATAATGATTCAACATATTTTGGGACGGACTTATGGTTGTATAGGTAAAATAGGATTGAAAAACTGTGTAAAAATCGAATCAGGATTCCTCTTGGAACGGATTGCAACTCGAGTGTTGAACGACGTCGTGCGAGCTACAAGCCCGCCGCTCGAGCGGGTGGTTGACAAATAATGAGCATCGATGCCACTGCTCTTAGCGCTCGAGCACGCCTCGCTCGTTCAATAAGCAGTTGTCTTCCCCTTTTTTTATTTTCTTGAATATCTTCGACCACTTTTATAACTCCAACCCCAACTTTTTTTGACTTTAATGACAACCCAAATAACCATGATTTTGTACAAGGATATAACCAATTACAATTAGAACTTAACAATGTTGAATATCCTTTTCCAAATAAATATTGAATATATAAAAAGTATAAATTAAAATTTTGTATACAACATTTCATGCCCTACTTTATTAAAAAATGCAGTTTTTACATGTAGTTTCGCATCACATTTCCTTTCCCATTTCCATACTTTTGTATAGCATTTTAACTAGAATAGTACTGGGGAGTTTTTTTTTTTAATCAATCGTGTTACATGTACATCTTCATTGACATTAAGTTTGACATTATTGTTAGATGAGAATTTTTTACACATTAATTTTAACACCACATGAAGCGTCCAACTTAATATACACCCTAGTGTGTGACAATGAGAATAGGGTCAACCATAATTGTCTCAAAATAAGGAGTTACACATAAGTAAAATTTAAATAAGCAGTGCTAAGTAGAATGAATTGGGAGCCCATCAAAGCTGGAAAAACTTCGAAAAATCCAATAATAAAGAGAGAATTTCATATGAAACACACATAATGAAGATGAGTCCTGGTACAGTACGGACGCATCCAAGTGGAAACTGAGAGCTTCATTATACAGATTTTATTCCCATCGGACCTGATAGCTATTCAAACCGTCATTCTAAAACCTGCCATACGGAAACAAGATGTGTCATGTCCATAAGATGAATTCAAGATTTTCAAATATCTTTGAAGTGTTAAATTATCTCTAAATCTAGGGAAAACCCATTTCTCCAGGCTCAGTGACGGAGAAAAACAGGGGCGCCAGTTTGGAGGGNAAATCTATCTGTTCCAACTGTCCACTCTCATTTAGTATTAATGTACAAATCAAATTGAAAATTTCACTTACACAACACATGCGCCTGAATACTAATTTGATGCAATATATACTAAACACCTAAATTCACTCTCTCTTCAAATTTTGATTTCAACTCGTCCAAGGATGGAATCTTTCCACCACTTTCCACAATTCTGCACCACCAAGCTCTAATTTCTTCCTGCAAATACCAGTGTCAGCAATTAAGAGTGAGAACCAGGGATAATTATCATGCTAGTGTTTCCTAGTGCGTTATAGCAAATGCCTGTTTGATTCCCATTTTCTCGATGAAAATGCATTTTGAAATAGTATTTTGATTGAGAACGTGTGGTTATAAAATGAGGAAATTTTTTGAGTTTTCATATAATATTATTTTATTGAAGAATATGTAATTAAAAATAAGATAAACAAAAATGTATTTTGAAAATAATGATAATCAAACAATGGCCAAATATCCAAAAAGATTCAGATAAACTTCCAATAACAGCAAGCGAACGACTCTTAAGGGCTATTTGGGATAGCTTTCGTTTCTCCTACTACTTTTTGCAAGACTTTCCTAAAGAAGACAACTTGGACAAGTACCTCCAAAAACTTTTCTAATTAGACCAAAAAAGATTTAGAAATTATCCAAATAGGTGTAAAAGCAACTTCTTAGACTCAAAAGCCACTTCTGACTTGAAAAGTAATGCCAAATAGATCCTTAAAAACCTTGCTATAGCCATGATATTACATCAACATCAACATCAACATCAATATCAACACCAACTATATATTTAATGGTTTCTCATAAGGGGTCAAGAAAGAGGAATTATTCATATTATTCGTCCAGCTACCCACAATAACCAATATTTAAAAACTAAAAAATCTGCACACTGTTAGTTTCTGGGTCCTACTTTCGACCAATAATTCAAACACATGCACAGGTCATAAAATGGAACTCTATAGACCATCTTAAAGAGTTCGTTACAAGCTTCGTGACAATATAAGAATCGGATTAAATGGACAACTGTAGCAACCACAAGGTTGATCTGAACATAGCTACTCGAACACGATATAGCTAGAACACTTTTAAGAGAAAAATTCCATCGAGTCCTTCAATGTGTAAAGCTGCGATAAAAATAATGTTAATTGCACAAATATTAAGTATAAATTAAATTCTTTAGGCACAATCTCACCAACATTGGACCATGTTCCGTGGGGCGTGAGCCAGACCGCGACAAATAGGAATTATTGCTTACTACCCATGCATATCTAGGTCTCATATGGGTATGCTTACTTATTTTCTTACTTTTCTTTGTGGGTTCGAGCTTATTTTGTGCATAACAAAAAACATTCTGGAACTACGGCCTCAAAATGTACAAAAATGAATATATTTGATGTTGGATTATGGTTAGTGATAATGCCGGTCACTTCAGGATCAGTCAGCATAACTAGTGAAGCTAAAACTCTATTTCCTTGAATTAAGAAATAAAAAATCAAATATCAAATATTTGGATTTACACCAAGATTAAACATATATATAAAGATGAATTTGCAATGAAAATATTGTTAATTAAAATCCTGTCACTTCAGTTAAATGAGTGTTGCAGAAAGAAGAGAATTTGTTATTTTGGTTTTCCTCGTACGGTTATAGCAAGTGAAATTATCACGTGTAAAACTTGAACTTACTAATACGACAAACTCATACTTTCTGCAACTGCAATTATCAAAAGGTCAGAATAATCATTAAAATTCTATCACCACAAGAATATATGCTCTAATAGTCAATCATATAGTGATATGGGTCGACTAGTGAGGGTTTAGGTGCGGGAAAGACAATTATGTGACGAGAAACAATCCAAACCTTCTTGTGGTCTCATTCATCCTTTCGCAAGCTCATCAAGTTGATTCGCTAGCTCGGTAAGAAAAATCAGAATATAAGGATCGGGAGGTTTAGTGTCCTCTTAAGAAGGAATCCCCAACTTCTGGGGTCAGCGTCGCTCACGAGGAGAGAAGAGAGGACCATTGAAAGGCTCAATTCCTATCTGCCCAAGGTAGAGAGTTCGATTTCAAATGGCCAGTGGAAGAATGCCCTGTGGNACTCTGGGAAGGTAGAGTCGAAATTACTATGATAAAATATGCTAAAGTAGTCAAAATGAATTAACACATTCAATAAAAAAAAAAGATTTTTTCTTTTCCGATTCGTAAGCATCAAAATATAAGATAAAACTGTACCTCCAGAAATTCATGGTTTGAGACATACTGACTTCCAACAAAGGATTGTATCCCCGAAATGTCTACAAAGACAGAATTCTTTGAACTTTTATCTACTTTTTCTCTCTGTGTTCCTGTTGATTCTTCAGAAAAAAAAAAGGAAATTGGAAAAAGCAATTTGCAAATAATATCATAGAAATATTCTCCATTTTACAGCAAACACAAAGGTTCTGCACATCATTATTCAAACCTATATTTGGAAACTGTCATTTTATGTACCTGTTATGCAAGCAACATAGTAGCCAGTGCCCCCGAGGCTTGCTCCCCACTTCCCGAGTCGCAAACGCAAGAAAAAACCATTTAAATGTGACAAAGAGACATTGGAGTTCATCAATCTGAGATCACGTAAAATCAGTGGCTGAATTGTCAATGTATGAAAAGATGATGATGAAGGATTAAAATATAATAAAAAGGAAACACGAGTATTAAGATAATGTTAACCTCGTACTCAGCCTAACAAGATGTAAAAACAAAGGCACATAATAATATTGTAATAGAGTTCGTCAGATGATTGATGAAAATCCTTAACGGAACAGATTTATATAAAATTCAACGTTATCAATTGCAGGCAGAAAATATTGTTTGAACATTATTTCATCCTCATCTTTAACTAGCACGACAGCTTGTGTTGAATAAGTTCTACATACAAGGTCTAGTCCCCTCAAAAAGTAGTATAAATAAAATTTCACAAAATTTATTGACAGTTTGGACAGAATATTTGCCTACCTGAGGATGTCTACACGAGAGATGCGAAGCTTCTTTACAACATCAAACATCTCTATCAGTGCATCCGCATTCTTCATGCTGACAGAGGTGCACAAAGGTAAATTGTGAATTCCCTTCAAATCATTCTCCTCAGAATTTGAAGTGTTATTTTTTTGACCTTCATTTGAACTTGTTCTTTCACCTGTAGACTCCCTTACACTCCATAACAGGTTACTAGAAAAGGAACGCATATTAGGATTCCCGTCCCTGCAAGCCCTCTGATCAATAAAAACTAGTGGATGAGCTTCCTTAGCACCCAGAGAACTAGAACATTTTTCTTTACCGGCACAGCGTTGTTTGCACCCCACAGTATCATGATTGGCAAAAGAAGCATTCATTTCTGACTGATGGTGCCCATTTGTGGATCTCATTGGACATGTAACAGCCCAATGATCCGGTTGAAAACATCTAGGGCACAAGGGAGGAGATTTTTCCACCCTGTTAAATGAACTGGCGCTTCTTACGAGGTCATCAAGCTCAGTTTCCGTTACATCTGGGCAGTCAAGCATATCATGGCCACGTCCACCACAAATGAAACAAGTTGCTGATGGGAAAGTTGAAGAACATTTAAAATTCGAGGGTGTAATGTGCCTGAGTGCATCCAATCTCTGGGCAAACGCAGAGGCCATCACCTCCGAGCTTTTACACTGGGAAGGTAGAATGGGATCAAATTTACTGATAGACTTGACTTCCAAGGACGCCTCAGAATTGGTAGCAAAGCTTTGCATCTCTTTCGCCTCAAAGTCAACCTGGTCTACAGGGGAGTTAACCCTGGCCTCGGGGCTTTTCTGGGCATTGGGAAAATCAGCATTTACCTTAGTAAGAGGACTGACCCTGGTGCAAACAGTGGAATGCTCGAAGTCTCTGTCAGTAGCCTGATTGCAGTTCTCTAACCTAGTAGTTTTGGTAGAAAACCGGGTAATCCACAAACTAGGAATTGAACTGCTTTCGTTAGACATATTACCAATACCCTTGCCTTCCAAGGGAAAACTTGGACTTGTACTATTTGCAGTTTTATTTAGCAGTTTATGTAGCGAATCAGAAGAGCTCATTCCAGCATTTTCTCTACTACATGCAGGGCTTCTTGAAGGTTTATTTCCTGTTGAATTTCTCTTGCAAGCATCCTGACCATAAGCGTTAACTGCAGTAAAATTCCAGGGTTGTCTATACTGGCCCACCAAGTTTCTTGATTGACAAGGATTAACTTCTGCATTTGATGCAAGAAATTTCTTGCAAGAGTTATCAGAGTCTCTGTGGCATGTTATTGGAGGATTCTCAAGGAATATATCGTCAGCCACCACAAGCTGTTTAGATTCTTCTAAGCAATGACTTTCTTTTGAGACACTTGTATCAGGTATCGTTACACGTGGACAATATAAGGACTGAAATATAGTTTGGAACCCCATCGGTTGGCTAGGAGAATCATTTTCTTTCTTGGAAATTAAAATTCCTGGGTGACTTTTGTCGTGCATATCATTTGGATGAGCAAGATGAACCAGAGATGGAGCCTGTCCTTGACTGGAATTTGGTGTACATTTTACCATGCTTGAAATCCAATTCATGAAAGAGTTACCATGCCTGATCATGGAGGTTGAACCAGAACTTGCTTGAAATTGGTTTTTCATTTTTTTTCTTCCACCAGAAAAATCCTTTTCATAGCTACATCGCCTTTTACCTCTTGGAAAGAACCCAGCACTATTACAACTTTCTACACTCTCCTGACTGTCTTCCTCAAAATTTGACAATTTTCCATTATCATTTCCATCAGATAATGCCTGTTCTTTGCTTTTGCTCTGATTCAAAAAGATCATACTATTTTTTGGAGCACTTTCTAGTGGAAGATATTTGTCCCTTGGAAGTCTCTCGTCACTTGAACAGCGAGCCTGTTTAGCAGCTAGATGGTACAAGTCATTTTCATCACTAGAATCCAACTTCACCAAAGGGTGCATACTGGTAGAATGGTGCATCTTCATTTTATTCTCCTCTCCAGGAGCCGATGTTACTTCATTATCTTGTTCCTTTGGATGTTGTAAATTTGATAGTGGACTAAGAAGACCGTCAGAACTCTTCGCAGCATGAGATTCAGAGGCCATAGCAACACTGAATCCGAAAATCTGACTGCTACCAGCAACATCCTCAACTTTAGCATTCAGTTTGCTGGATGCTATTTCCATGTTAGCTATATAATCACTGGTTTCATTTGTTAAAATACCATGTCCTGCAGAGAAATTCAACAAGTCATTTCCTTGATGACAAAACATTGAACGGTTTAGTAGTTTTTTCATTCATCCCCATCCAATCAAAAATTACTTTGGTGAAGTTTTGGTGGATTTAATTGCGAGCCTTTTGGAAAGAGCTGCTAAAATCAAGAGTTTAGGTGAAGGAAGTAGGACTGCCTTAACAATAGTTGTAATTCAAGCAGGAGATAAAATGGTATTGGCTAACTGAGAAAATCTGAGCTCACTGAAAGATAATTACTGAAAGTAAGCTACAGCTTAAATAAACTTGCGTCCCTCGGTAATAGACTACCAGAAAGTAATTTCGGTTTGGGACTATTTAATAGTTTCAGGAAACAATTATTCACATCTAATTCTTGAACTAATAGCCTCGATAAATAGTGCTGAGCATTAAAGCCAGGTACCTGCAATGTTCTTGCTGCTTTCAAAAATCTCAGGATTTTGGACATTCTCTGGACTTCTCAAATTCTCTCCATTGTCCCCAAGATGCTCATCATCATGATTACCGGCCCCTTCTCTGACTTCATCACCACTTTCTGGTACATATGAGTTCATAAGCATTTCTTAGAATGGCAATTAAAAAATACGGAGAAAAAGAGGAAAAAAGGCTTAATGGCAGAACAAGGGAAGGCCAAGTAAATGATGAACACATAATATGCAAACAAGAATCCAAGAAATGAACTTACTATCCTCATGGTGTCCATGGCTTGCATTGCACAAAGGGCCAGGAAAGTTTCTAGGAGATATTGCCACAGTTGTTCCATCGCCAACTTTATCCATATCTATTGTTGCCGGTAATATAGTTGAGTTTCCCTTATCTATAGCTTTTTCATCTTCAGTTCCCCTCGATCTAACAGTTTGAGATGGTGGAAAAACCTTATTGCTTGGTCCCAAATTCCACGTAACAAAGGGATTTTTATCTGCTAGGCTGGGATCTGCACATTTCAGACTCAAACCTTTGTGTGGGGACCAAACTAATTCAGACAAGGGATCAGATGCAGCAAATGCTATGTCCACTTCTGAGTTTGCATTTACACCTGCACCCGAACTATTGTTCAACGTTGTTCGAACGCGGTGATTGGTAGAACCCAGAGAGAATCCTAAATCAACATCATCATTATTTCTATTCGTCATCACTGATGTATCATATTTCACTATAGATCCTGAAGAAAAGAAAAAAAATCCAGGTAGGTAAACATTAAAAAATAAAAACACACAGAACATTTTATTTATCAAGAAAAAGTATTTCACAAAGCATGAAACAATATGTTTCAAAGAAAAATAATGAAACCATATGCCAAAACACAAGCTAATAGAGTCGATGAACTTGAGATTTATGATTATAATTGAGAACCTTATTTACTGACATATAACAGAGAAGTTATTCAGAGAGAATTTTGAAGACACTCTTCTATTCATGAGAAAGGCTAAGTTTTACACCAGGCTCAATGAGTCATGTCCTTTGGACGATCCACAGCTTATATAATGACCAAAGGGGAATTTTGAAAATCTTTTCATTAATAACACAAGTGTCACTTCTTTGCTGAAGCACTTTAAGGTTTTTGAAATAAAAATTCAAAGAGAAGCAGCATATCCACAAATTCACATTTGAATAATTGGAAACTATTATTGGTCTGCGGACACTCATGCTTGTCACATTTGTGTTCGACTTTCATATCCAAATTGAATAGAAACAAGACAATGTTGATCTTGTTCAGAAAGTTTTTAGAAAAATGAAAAGCAAACCACTAACTTGATCAACCACCAATGCAACAAGAAGAATTGCAGCAAGAAGAATGATCAAGAAGAAATAATCTTAATCGGATTGAATCACGCAAACACCGTCTTTAAAAGCATTATTTGCACCTTGTAGGATTTTAGTTGTATTGGCAATTCTTTTGACAAAAGGATTATTATAAAAGAGTTGTAAAAGTTTTTTGGGTTCGAATATGGAATATGAAGAAAGAGTCGCCGAATTTATGCTAGCATGTCGCTTAGTTGATGCTCGAGCAAAAAAAGTAGAATCATTGTTGTCTGATTCTCGCTCGAGTGACACACATATCGCTCGAGCGACGGTGTTTTTTCGAGAAACCCTAGTTCATGAATTTCAAGAGCTTTATACTACACAAATACCTCCTAATATAAATGCCCAATGTTCATTATGTTTTTGTGGGTGGTTGATCATTATTTTCTACCTTCATAACATTATTTGGAGATCAATCAACAATTTTACATCTTGATATCAATCAACAAGAAGATAGGAAAATCATATAATCCAAAACATTCACTTCTTAGATATAATAAGGAATATACTTTCTCAAAAGCTTTCAGAGGTTGCTAAAGATGAGGAAAGTTGGACAGAAGTACAGAAAGAGTACAAAAACGAGATGTTCTTGGTGATCCACGGGAAATAGACAATTTCAAAAGATTGGAAACAAGTATGAGTGATGCACGTTCCAGCGAGTCTTGGAGATTGTAGGAATTAGATCGGCGAGTCTAGTGGGTTTTCTAGGCTGGATCATACTGTAAGTTCTTATTATCTATAGTGGAAGTTACTGGCTTGGTCCCGGAGTTTTTAATTTTGTAAAGGATTTTCACTATCAACAAATTTTGTGTTTTTACTGCTTTATTTATTATTATGGTAATTCAACATAGGATAAAATTGACTTGATTGACTTAACATCTAGAACAATTAAAACGTGACTTGTTGCTTTTAATTGGTAATTTTAATTTCGCGTTATTCACCCCCCCTAGGTGATTTTAGGTTCGAACAAATAACTTTCAAGTGGTATCAAAGTACAAATTTGATTCCTGACCCTAGTTTTTTAGATGAGTAGTTCATTGAAAAGTTAGAATGAGAGCCTTCCTAAAATCGATGGATGAGCATAGTAAATGGTTGGACTGTCCCTTCTAGCACTGTTAATGATGTAATCTCCCCTACTCCTATAGCAAATTGGTCGAAAGCTAATTTAAATGAGTGTAATTGGAATAGTAAGGCTTTACATGCTTCATTTGTGGCTGTGTCACCAGAAGAATTTAGGCAAGTGTCTGTGTAAGGTTGCGAAAGAGGTTTATGATATTTTACAGACCACATATGAGGGAACTCAAACTGTTAAGAACTTTAAGTTACAAATGTTGATCACTAGGTTTGAAGAGATTATGATGAAGGATAATGAGACATTCGATTATTTCTATGCGAGCTTGAATGACATAGTTAATTTTAGCTTCAACCTAGGTGAGAGAATTCCTGAGCCTAAGATTGTCTGAAAAATCCTTAGATTCTTATCTGAGAGGTTTAGGCCTAAAATCACGGAAGGAAAGTAAGGACATAGATGCTATTAAGGATGAAGAATTGGTTGGATCTTTTCACATTAACTAACATTAGTTAAACCTGAGAGAGATAAGTATTTGGCCTTAAACAATGTTAGGGATGATTATCATGATTTTTCTGATTCGAAATCACTTAATAACAAGGAAATAACATACTTTGTTAAGAATTTTCAAAAAATGTTTAGAAATAATAAGAAGACTAAAGAGAGGCATAGAGGAGACCCAAGTGAGTCTAGAAAGAAATCTAATAGTGTGAGATGTCATAAGAAGGTTTTGACCACTATAGAAGTGACTGCCTTATGATAAGAGAAATCAAGGTAAAGCTATGAATGCAACTTTCACTGATGATGAGTCTAGCTCAGATAATCCAAGTGAGAGGTCCACTCATGAGGAGAGTGGGAAGTTTATGGCCTTCACTGCTAGGATTAAAAGCGAATCCGATAAGGACATTGAGAAGGTTGAGGAGGTATATAGTAGTGAGCACTCTGAGGAAGATTCTGAAAATGAGGAAGATATTCGTGAGTTTTATCAACAATTATTTGAGGAGAGTCTTAAAATTAAGAAGGTGAATAAAGTCTTACTTAAAAATGTTAATGCACTTGAATTAGAAAAAGAGAGCCTTATAAGAAACTTGAGGAGTCGATTAGATATAGAAGGTGAATAAAGTCGTGTTTAAGAAGATCAATGAACTTAAGCTAGTTAGAGAGAAACTTGTAGCTGATCTTTAGGAGTCTACCTTGTGCCTCAATAAACTAGATACTGTGAATCAATCCCTAGAGTCTAAGATTAAGAATCTTGCAGGTGAAATTGAGAAGTCCTCTAGGAGAGTTAGTGAGCTGACAATTGAGAATGATAAATTAGAAATTCAGGTTAACAACCTTCTGAGCAAACTTGAACATTTCAAGTCTCAACTTCTTGCTTTCTCTAGTGATTTTGAGAAGCTTGATAATCTTTTAAGGATAAACAAGCCTTCTAGTAACACTAGTAACAGGAGTGGTTTAGGCTACGATAATTCTAATTCTCATGATGTTAGCACTTCCAAAACTACATTTGTCCCTGCTACTAATAAGACTTAGATAGTAGGTATCCCATTGGACTGCGTGTGATTATGTTTTGTCATTTTCTTTGAAATTTCTTTTTGCACCATCTAATTGAAAATTTCAACCATTGTAAACATGTTATATATCTAACTCTGAATCATTAGATATTGTTTCCTAACTAGAATATGCACTTGTAATCCACTATTTGAATGCTCAAGTTATCAACAAATTCCAAGTTTCCATACGTTTATTTACCTTAGGGTGGCCATAGATACCCATTAAAAACCAGCTATGCAGGGGCGATTCAATTTTAGCATCAACGTGGCTTTTAGAGTAGCTAAGAATAGATAAATAAACATTAGATTTCCATAGGAGTGCAATTCCACCACTGCGTCCAACAGCATCAACATGAAAACATCCATATAATTTTAGCTTAACTTGACAAAGTTCCATTTTCGTAGCATTAAGTTTTGTCTCTTGCAAGAACAAAACATCAGGATCTTTCTTTCTGATGAGATCAGAGAGAGTACGAATGGGGACCGGTGGAGCTGAATTTCAGCCACCACCGAACTTTGAGGATTGGAATCATAATTCATTTCCTGGGGTTTATCTTTATCGTTCAATCGTTTAGAAATTCGGACAGCTTCACTATTTGCAGTGGAGATATCCAGTGGCCGTTTCAAACTATCTAGTAGAGTAGACCCAATAAAGTTGGGAGTCTGATTCTTAATTACTTTTTTCCACCGTCTTGTGAAGCTAGCTCCCTTCTTTTTTATTTGATTCTCATCGAATTTGGGTAAAGCAAGACCTGTTTGTTGAGAGACAAAAGTACCCTTAGATAGAGTATCAACAGCAACATTATCATTAATATTCTCTTCCGTGTGATTTGCAATAATCATATTATTCTCTAGAATTTGTTCCCGCTAATTTGTTGCCTTCATTAACGCCATAGCATCTCCCTTAGGGATATTTTCCTTAAATTGTTCCGGGATTGTTGCCTTCATGAGCTCCATAGCATCTTCCACAGAATTATGTTCATGTAATAGCTCCTGAATTCCGACTGTGTTGCAGTCTGTTTCCATCCCTGGCACCTGCTTACCATTTTCCACATCATTGGAGTTAGGTGGTTTTGCATGGTTTGTTGGAGAATTTGGGACCAGGGAATTCAATTGTCGCTCACGTATAGGTCTTCCACAATCTCCAAGATTACCAGCCCGTAACCAAAGGCCGTAAGAGAAATCAGAAATTGTGTATGCCTCCATAGAAGATCTCCATTGAGAGCATTCCTTTTGACTATGTCCCAACGTGCCACAGAGGTAGTAGAAATTTGAGAGTCGCTCATAAGCAAAGCGAACCCAAAAAGGTTTGAAAGTTCCCACATAAATCTTCTTACCGCATTACTGCGGTTTGGACATATCCAGGCATACCCGAACGCGAAGAAAATCACCCCTTGCAATTTCATTTTTATCAATATCAATTTCAATGACTTTAACAAGTTGCCTCCCAATAGAATCTCCCATCTTCCAATTACGCACCATAATAGGGAGATCGTAAATTCTTACCCAGAAGTTCGCCTCGAAATGTGATGACTTTGCTCAAGACCATTAACATCTTTGGTTAAAACCAAATGTTTGTCAAAAACCCATGGACCCTCGCGTTTGATTCGTTCCTTATCCCGGTTATCTTCAAATTCTGCGCGGAATAGATTGGGAGAAATGTCTTGAATACTCTCAGTTATATTTGGCCGCCACAAACGCATCATGGTATTCTTGAATGCCTCTTTGTTGAAATGCTTACTGGTTAAAAGTTTGATCGGTAAGCATTTATCACTCCGATGGGGGGTCAGCACCTCATTTTCTTCCACCACCAATGCTTCTTCTTCTTGTTCTGTGGGGGATAATTGTTCACACATCTTCGTAATGTCTGATTCCATAGGGATATTTCTCGAATGCACGAGACGAAGCTCGAATATACAAGATGAAAACTTGTACAAGTACAGGGAGATAGCCTCTACGCAGGGAGCCCTCGAGAGGATTTTTAGAAGCATGGCTTGTCTTTGGTGATTTTAATAAAATCCTATCTGATAATGAAAAATGGGGAGGTCGAGATAGACCTAGACAACAATTAGAAAAGTTCCAGCAGATGTTCTTTGATTGTGAGCTTAGATATCTTGGGTTTAAAGGCCCCCCCAATACACATATTATAATGGACAACATAACTCTACTCAAATTTTTAAAAGACTTGATCGCTTTATTGCTAATGACTCTTGGTGTGGACTCTTTACACAAGCCTTGGTTACTCATGGTTCAACCGCATATTCAGATCATCTTCCCCTGCGGATCCAGCTTGATGATGCTAATTGAACAACAAGAGGACCTAAACCATTCCGTTTTGAATCAATGTAGCTAAGTGAAAAAGCATGTTCTGATATTGTGGTGGATCAATGGTCTAATAATAATCCTCAGAATCTGGATCATATGATGAGGACTATAAGTTGCTGCACCAATCAACTTCAATATTGGAATAAAACTAAATTTGGCAAGGTGCAAGTGGAGCTTAACAAAGCCAAATCAAAGCTGGCTCAAATATAGCATCGAGATCCTACAAATATAAACCCTAACGATCTTCAAAAAACAACTGAAGAGGTGCAAACCTGGATGGATAGGAAAGAACTTATGTGGAAGCACAGGTCTAGGGCTGCCTGGCTTAAGGGAAAGGACCAAAATACTCGCTATTTTCATGCTAAGGCTACCAAAAGGAGAAGAACTAATTTGATTACTAGACTCTTAGATGATCAAGGTTGCTGGCAGGAGGGAGAGAAATATAACAGCTTAATAACTAGCTATTTCTCTGATATGCTTTCCTCTACTGGTTCAAGTAATCAAGTTGTTGTTCTTAGTAGTATGGAATACAAGTTAACCCTGATATGAACAATGAACTGATACAACCTTTTACTGCAACCGAAGTCTCCCAGGCCTTGAAGGAGATGCATCCTACTAAAGCTTCGGGACCTGATGGTATGCCTCCCATTTTCTTCCAAAAGTTTTAGCCCCATATTGGTTCTTCTGTTACAAATGCTGTTTTACTTGCTTCAAACACCTGTGAACTCTCCCAAGCTGTGAATCACACTTTTGTTACACTTATCCCTAAAACAAAAAATCCTCAGTCAAGGATTTCAGACCTATAAGCCTGTGTAATGGTCTGTACAAATTGGTCTCAAAAGTTCTAGCTAATAGAATTAAAACAGTGCTACCTGTGGTGATTTCGGAAACTTAATCAGCTTTTTTTAAAGGGAGACTCATTACTGACAACGTACTCATGCCTACGAAATGCTCCATCTCTTGCAAAGGAAGAAGAAAGGCAAAAAAGGTTTCATATTTCTTACGCTTGACATGAGCAAAGCTTATGATAAAGTTGAATGGTCTTTTCTTCAAGCAGTCATGCACAAATTGGGCTTCCATGAAAAGATTATCCAACTGGCAATGAAATGTGTCACTACCCCTTCTTTCTCGATCTTTATAAATGGATACCCCATTGGTCGCATAACACCATAAAGGGGTTTAAGACAAGGAGATCCTATTTTCCCTTACTTATTCCTTTTATGCACAGAAGGATTGGTTAGTCAAATGAATAAGGCAGGAATAACTAATAAGGTGACTGGTATCCAAGTATGCAGAAGAGCTCCAAGGCTGAATCATCTTCTCTTTGCGGCTGATAGTTTGATTTTTTGTGAAGCTAATGAGGGAACCACCTCTCGGTTACAAGCTATCCTACGGATTTATAAGGATGCCTCAGGTCAACAATTGAACAGAGATAAAACTTCAATGGTATTTAGTGCAAATGTGTTGTCACTGATTGATCCTCAATCAAAGTGGTGGATTTTGGCCAAGCTTAGAACTCTTTTCAATCCAAAAATTGTTGAGGCTATTTTGAAATTACATCCTAGCCACTCGGGAGAAGAGGATGTCTGGTCGTGGGAACATGAAAAAACTAGAGTATATTCTGTTAGATTCTTCAAAACGTATCTTACTCCTAATCGTGGCAACTCCTCGAATTGGCCTGAAAAAAGGAAATTCTGGGATACTTTATGGTGACTTAAAATTCCTCAAAATGTAAAGATTTTTGCTTGAAGGGCTTGTCATGAGAGTTTGCCTTCTAAACAGAATCTAATTAGGAGGAAAATTAATATCAACCCTCAATGTTGTTTTTGTGATCACCAAGGGAAAGACCTATGTCATGTTCTGCTCCACTGCCCCCTCTATTCATCGATTCCTAATTAGTCATTTCCTAATATTACAGAATAAGGCCTACCATGGAGGATTCATACAAGTACCTACTGATATTATGGCTAATAGTTCAAAAGATGCTCTCTCGGAATTTCTACTTATTACTTGGAGTTTTTGGTTCCGATGAAACAAGATGATTCATGATCAGATTAATCTTCTAACACCACAGGTAATTGCTACTGCTCTAGCCAAAACATCTGCTACTGAGTCGGGCCCTCCTCTCAACAATTTCCCTAGTGTACTTCCCCGCAAATATAGATGGTCTGCACCACCTAACAACGCATTCAAACTCAATGTTGATGGCGCCTTGTTCTTCGATCTAAATAAGGCTAGACTCGGAATTATTTTACGAGATCACGAGGGAGGAATAGTTTTAGCAGCAAGTGGACCTGAAAACTCAATTTTGGAACCGAAACATATTGAAGCGGCTGCACTTCCACGAGGTATAAACTATATCTTAACCTTGGCATATCAAACTTATTGGTGAAAAGTGATTGCATGTTCCTCGTCAATGAAGTAAACATATTAGGATCAACCTCTGCACCAATCCGATCTATGGCTGCTGAAACCAAGGATTTAATACAGAGATTCCCTCAATGTAGGCTCCAACACTGCAATAGGCTGAGCAATGAGGCAGCTCACTTTTTGGCGCGGCATGCATGGACTCTTGAAGATATGATCCTTTGGTGGCATAGTGTTCCTTTTCTCATTGAAAATGTAATTTTCATTAATAGGCACTATTGTACCCTTTCTTAAGGCTTTTTTGCCTTTATGAATGAAATATTTTTTCTATGAAAAAAAGAATGCTCAAGTTATCAATACACAAACTATGTTTTCATATGTTCGAGTGCTATGGGATATGTTTATCTGTTTATGTACTCTAATTACATTTGCAAAAGACCATTAACCAGCAGGACAAAAAAGAAGAGGAGGGCAGTATAATGCTAACGGACAATGTAAAAGCCAAAGCACTACAAAAGAATATGAGAAACGGAGTACTAATACTTCTCAAAGCGAAAGGGATGGTGGATAGTTTGAAAGTAAAACTATAAATTCTCATCGGTAAACCAACACAATGTTGAATGTTCACATTATCATAAGATGGAAACTGACTTATTTGCCTTCACATAAATATCTTATAAATGTGAAATTGCAGTTCAAAACAAAGAATATCCACATTCAGTTTCATATCTTGAAAAAACTTGTTAATGAAGGAGAAGTTTGTATGGAGCATTGAAAAATGAAAACCCACTTTAGTGTTCAGGAAGTCAAGATGACACGTTGTCAAGAAGAACCCTGCTGTCTGGGATTCAAAAGCAAAATGGTTAATGGAAGACATTGTTGAGATGACAAACCAATTTTACTTTGTTTCTTTAAAGGTGTTTTGTATTGTGTTCATGTATTTAGACATTCTATGAGTTGTTTACGTATTATATTAATTAGATACAAGAACTATATTTAGGAAAAATATGTAATAGTTTTCTAGATCCATGTATTTGATCGTATTCATGTTTTGGGAAAGCTACAAAGTGTCACATACTCCAATTAATTGACAACCATGTTTTCTCTTCTAAACTAGTGAATAAGAACATTTCTTGAGTTGATTTGCTTCCACCTGAAAAGCTTACATTTGGGGAGTGAGAATTGCAAATTAAACTACAATTGTCAAATGGCATATGGCACAACCAGCTCAAAAAAGAACCAATTCTACCACTAGAACCGGTAATCACAGCAGCCCAATTACAAGAATAGATCTCTACCAAATAAAGTATATCCCCTAGCCAAGTGGAGCATCTATGAACGACAACAACAAACTACAACTTACTCCCAATAATTTAGGGTCGGGATCCTTTTTCACCATTCGGCTTGTTTCGTTTTTTTGGTCTACATCTCTCCATTTTAACATATTGCGCCAAAATCGCATCACTTTTTAGAAGCTTCTTTAGGTTTAGGCAAGACGCGCTTCAACACCAAAAATCATCATTTCCTTAGTTTGTTTTCAATCCATATTACCTCCACTTATTTGCATGTATTCTCATTCTTTATCTTGCCCATTATTCTAGTATGGTCACACATCCATCTTAAGATCCGCATTCTGCTTGGTTCACCTTATGGACATGGTCCTTTAACAGCCAACACATAGTAACATCAAGTGTATCACATCTATTATTATAGAATTGACTCTTTAATCTTATAAGGATCTTCTGTAGCACTTATCCATTTCTTCCTATTAAAAGGACATTCCATGTACTTTATCTTAGATCACCTATGATGTACCGACACGATATTTGTTGCCGATACGTTGACTAAATTTTAAAAAAAATTCATTTAATAGTATAAATTTAGTTTTGTACCTAATATTACTTGTTAAAATTTTTTAGATATGAGTACCTATTTATTATTTAATAATAACTTGAGTTAAGCATATACAATATTTCTAACAAAGAAAGAAAAATTATCATAGTAGAGTGTTCGAGTATTGTCATTAAGTGACAAGTGTCACACACGGAACATCACCTAGTTGAAGCGTCCGTGCAACACAGTAGATCACTAAATTTAAAACTTTTTAACTTCCAAAGTGCTATTCCAAAAATCTAATCTACAATTTAACCTCCCTCCCCAAGTCTATTTATGAAAACTACGTTGTCAGCACATAACAAACACCAAGGAGCGTTATTTTGAACATGTATAAAATCTCGTCTCACATAAAGCAATAAGGAATTAAAAGCTGGCATATAGTACAATGAAATATGTTACTACTATTGCCACTACATCTTACGCTACATATCCTTAATAATCTTTATCCATCCAATAGAATTATATTAGTACCCACCATAGAACTTCCCTAAGCACCACCATATTATATGTTTTCTCTAAATCAATAAAAATCATATACTTCCCCATAAATCTCCTACAAAATAAATAGCTTCCTAGCGTAGAGCCGAATTTAATCTCTGCAGACCTTTGAATTACACCTTGCTAGATCTTCAAATCCCCCTCCCCCTCCCAAAATTTCATAGCATGATCCTGTGAGCTTAATATATAACCTATAAATCCTCATATCTTGAATGTCTTCCAAGAACACACACACACACACACACACACACAAAATACTCAAATTATTCTATTGTTTTGCCTAGCAAGCTAGACCATTTTTATGACTTCAAACAACTAGATGTATTCACAAGTTTCATATACATGTTAAAGTGACTAAACATATATATATAATAATTTCTCCAACTTTTGCAAATCATATAGGAGACATGGGAAAATAAAACTTAATCTATAAACATAATTCTTGAAAAAAGAGATAATTCCATTAAATATTCAATAAAGGGAATCATACGTACCTTTTTACTCCAAAACCCATGAGAGTTGAATTTAAAAACCATGTTTAGGTCGCCCCCTTATTATTCTTATAATTGCACACAGTGATTATATTCAAGAAAAAAAATTAAAAAAAAAATCCCAAGTCAATCCCCAATGAATAGTTATTAATATAAAACATTCAGTCCTGTCTCACACACACAGAATCCAGAAGGATAGGGAGAGTGTAAGCCAAAAAAATTAAATAAAACGGGTTCTTGAAGAAATAGTTGAACGTAGTACAAATCTCTAAAAAGTGAGAGTTTTTGGCAATTGTGGTTTACAAATTGCCACGTGGACTATTGCATGCTGGAGACTCAAAGTCAAGAAAGAGTAATATTTTACTCATTTGACAATATAGTAGTGTTACTTTTGAGAATTAAGCCATTTGTAAAGAAGTGTACATTCTGCTCAGATGAATAGGTGATAGTTTTTTAACGACTGAATCAACTGTGTGTTTTGTCAAATATGAACTGAGATGTTATCAATTGTAAAATCTGTAAGACAGAGTTTACATATAGTTGGGTTGTACTTTTCATAACGTTGTCCTCCTACTTGAATTTGGACCATCTATTCTTGAGATCACGACGTTTGGCTAAAGATTTGAATATGCTTGACGGGGAAGAATTAGTAATGAGTTGTGGTTGGAGGAAAAATGCTGCTGCTCGGACCCAGAAAGTTTTCAATCGGTCTACTTGAATGAAAATTTTCTATTTTATTTATTTATTTATTATTTTTTGTTAATTCCCTTTAATTAAAAGAAGTAGAGGGTTAGTTTTTGAAAATCTTTTGGATGTTTTTAAGGAACTGTGTTAATCATATTCTATTTTATTTATTTATTTATTTATTTTTTGAAATCTTCAATTCGTTGAAGCAGGTGAAGGGACTTCTCGTATTTGTTCGTGTTGGATTGATCTCTTGTCGGCATTGTTAATTATTATTTTGATCAATAAAATTATTTATTTTGAAATTTGTTTTCATATAAGAAAACTTTCAATTAATCTTAGCCAAACATGCTTGAAGCTTCAATTATTTCTTTTCCCATCCTTAATTTTGGTTTCAGGTGGTAGGCTGAGAAATTTAATCTTATAAAGAAAAGAAAAGAAAAAAAAAACCCTGTTTTCAATAATTTTTAATTTAATTATAAAATATCATAGATTCAAATGTTGATTTATATAGGTAAAACAAATAATATGTTTGATATATTTGAATTAAATGAATAATAAAGAGAAATAAATAAATATATTGTTTATAGATTCTTATATCTAATTTTCTGAGAAAAAAAATTGAGTTGCACAAACATTAACCAATTTAGATGATCAAATGAAAGAAGTCATGGGATTGGAAGTGTTCGAAAGTAGTCTCAAAATCAAACGAATTAGAAAAGAATAGAGAGATTTATTACTGTTAATTTTGATTAAGAATTTTTTGTAGAAAAATAGATCGATATTATCGGACTATTGGGGTCCACGCTAGTACAACTTGTTAAATATATTCCTATAGAATTTAGAAAATAAACCTTGGTAAACAAAAAAAGACAATAAAGGGGGCGACTTTTAGAATGTTTGATGCAACTCTTTTAAAGTACAAAAAGAAGAATTTTTTTAATCTCACTAATAGGATTGACTATTAATAATATAGAATAGATGTCAACAAGATATTATCAATCAACATAATTTTTTATTTCTAGCATTACCAATTTGGTTAGTGCATTACATATATATGAGACAAAGTAAATAAGATAATACTAAACAATATTAATTAAAAAGAAATTAAATAATTGAGCATATTACTATTTAATATGATCTAATATTAAATAAAAAACACCAACAATACACAAGTACATTCTATCTGCCACATTTTTTTTTCCATCCTTCACATAAAAATATTTTTCTTGTTGTATGGACGGAATTGGTTCTGGTGATGGATGGGTAAATTAGCGAGCATTGGATAACTTTTCATATTTTAGTGCGTAAGTAATAATCATGGGTTAAGTTCATTAGACAGTCTGTTGGAATGTGATGCCATTATTGACATTTGTTTTCAACCAATTATGGGCTATGATGAAAGGAACAGGGCTTGGCCCATTACTGAATATTTACAGTCATTGCCCAATAACTCAATATTGTTTCAGGCCCAAGCCCGAGCTCAAATTGAATGTCAAGTGTGCTGCTCTGAACCGTTGGATTAACTCCTGATCTATGGTGATGGTGTGTTGTTATATATACCAGCTGAAGGGTCACTCCTTAGGTGATTTTTTCATTCTGCTGTGTGAGAAGTTTCTGGATTTTCTATTATGCTTGTCTTCTTCGTTATCTGTGATTTTTTCTCTACTGTGTGTATACAGGTGAAATATGAGGGTCTAGACTTTGTGATTCTTCGCTCCTAAGTTTTGAGAGAAAAAGATCAGTGTGTTGATCTCGAGTTCATTGTAGTAGCTGCTTTGTGCATTTTCTTTAGGGTTTGGGTTTTGTGGCTGTTTTAATGTTATACAGACGGGTACAATGATCTTAATTCTGAGCCCTATGATATGATATACTACTTGGTGTGGTTGGTGTTGGGTTCCTTGGTGAATACATTTTACTACTTCCGTTTTCTTGTGTCTTGAATCTACACAATCATTTAATTAACTCGTTAGCGGTGGGAAAAATTCTAGTTCGTGCCAAACTAAGTAAATAAGGCTTGAGCCTTAGATCGCATTGTCCATGTTTATTATAGCAATATTTTTGCATACTAAAAATAGATCCACACTAGAATTACTCAATTTATAGCGAAGTTTTATGTTATCACAACATTTTCTTTCGTTTTAAAATAAAATGGTTCGCTTACAGAATTTAATTGTGAGAGCAGAGTATTAGGAATGTGGTCCAATCCTGCATTAACACCCGACACCGACAGCATCAAAAGCTAGTAGCTTTAAATCAGTTGGAGTCTCTTTATCAAAGTTGTGGGACTACACAAAGGACATCAGCCATTCATTTCTTCACAACTAAGAGTTTCTAGATAAGTCCGATTCTTGTGATACCTGCTCTCTACACTGAGTACTACTAATCATTTTCAATATTACTAATTAAAATTTTCATTCTCTTTCTTCTATTCATTTTTAATCACATATTTTTCAAAAAAATATGTGATTATATATTTTACATTAAATCAATAATTTTTTCTTCTTTTCAACTACACATTATTCATCAATTTACTATTCCAAAATACGTTCTTTCAAAATAATGTGACTCAAATACACCATAAGATTTTTATCTACAAAAGTTTCTTGACAACTCATGGTATAGAATAAGAGATTTCATTATAGTTTCTACCGTAAATTGATTGGTACGTGACCAAAGAGAGAGAGAGAGAGAGATTAAAGTCGATTAAAGTCGCTAGCTGTAAGGCGAAAATTGGGCTCATGGCTTGTATTATATCGCAAGTTTCCTGAAACAAATAAAGCTCACAAAAATTATATATCGCAAGTTTCCTGAAACAAATAAAGCTCACAAAAATATAATTTTGGTTGATTAAAAAAGTCCGATTTAATATATACATCTATAAATCGAGATATTCCTGAATTTCATATTGGAAAAAGAAAGCTAGTTTCAGATAAAGAAAATCAACTTGGATAAGAAAAGGTGCATATGATAGGAAAAATGTAGTTCCGACAAAAAGGAGAAAAGATTAAAAAATTAAAATTTGATAAAAAAGTAAGTAAGTTGGAGAAAGAAACAAAAGTAGCTGGAACATTTATTGTCTTTAACCTTTGACAAATGAATTGATTTCTTGAACAACTATTTTACTCAAAATGAAATGTCCAAATATTCTTGGAAATTTTTGGTTACATTAGAACAATTGTATTAAACCAAGTTTGAGATGTGTAAATTCTAAAATCTAGGTAAATTAAAAATTCTTTTTAATTATACTATTTAAACATTAGACAACCATCAGTCGAAATATTCTGTACTTAGTTTATAATAGTTCGACTGCAACGTGCTAGTTGAATCTATGTTTTGGCCATTTTAATTTAGTGTGAAAATTAACTAATTAATTAAAACTTGTATACCAAATATAACGTTTTAAACCCCAAATGCAAACATTCACAGCCCCATGACATCAAACAATCCACTAAATTAAATGATAAAAAATAAAATGGTATCTGTTTTGTAATTTTCGCAAAATTAACAAAAACAATAAAAAGAAACTCATTTATTTTTTTCTTTTTATGACTTGTTGATGAAGTTGAATCAAATTCATCGGATTTGACTTTATCACCACTTCCCTATAGTACTTGATCGTAATCACTACTTGAATTAAGAATCAATATTTTTAACTCTCGTCAAGAAACTTAATCAATGAACGGAATTGGACATTCAGCGTACTTTGTTTTGTTTTCTCCAAATATGTTTTGAGGAAGACTTTGGCTTTAAAAGTAATCCATGAAACATGAGTCCATTGAACTTGTAAAAAGATGACTGAACACGGCAGCACTAGACCCGGACTTCAAGAAGAATTTTTTCAAAGCTTATTTCCGATTTTGTTTTACTACTTTACTTATTGGTAAAGCCATTTACAAATATCAGAATTAATTCTTACCTAAACGTGTATACATTAAGCATGGTAAGAAAATTGTTTATATTACAAAAAACATTCTTGATAGGTTTATAGTAGAATTATAGAAAGTCAATATTTAAATTAATCCTTCCTTAAATTTATCTAATTAATTAATCAAAGAATATCCAAGATGGAAAGTATTCAGTAATATATAAGCTATAACATGTTAACGAGAAAACGTTTCTGTTTTGAATTCTTTTGGTGTGATTGTCTTTGTGTTTTCCATTTCGCTTGTAGAGAAGCATTTTCGCTATCAGCTCTTACAGACTTTCAGCTATCTCCTAAATAGTTTTAGCAGTAGACATTTTCGTCCACAAGTAGCAACATTGTGTAGGAGAATTACCAGCATGTGCTTCTATCGGAGTTTCCTCTTATGCCTCTTAGGATTGATATCGCTATTTGGTGGAAAGTCACTGCATTCTCCTACTTCCACCTCTGATGTCTTCATCCTCTGATTTTTCTTCAGTTTGATTCATGATTTCAAATTTTTTAGAATTCGAACCTTTTCAAATGTAGCAAGATTTCGTGGTTTACGTTGTTCAAGTTTTTTCCACGGACATTTTCAATTTGTTGATGATAGAATTTGGATCACAAATCATACTCACCTAACTATGACTCACTTTCTAAACTCGTTGGTTTTGATTTTCACGGGAGCAAGAAGAGAAAAAGCTATATGAGAGAGAATCGCATGCCTTTCTTTTCTAAATGATGGGATATTTATAAATTTCCCACCAAAACATAAATAGTTTGATCTTTTGAAAAGAATGACAGAAGACGACTCCTTGTTGGATATCTTCTAACATATTTGGTTGAGAATCACGCTTTATTCATTTGCTCATGTGCCTTTTATTGATACCTAGCTTGGATATAAAAAATGATTTGTAATCTTCAGGTGAGCCTTTTGTTTCTTCGTTCCCTTTGCATGTCGCTTTTCACTTCGCCAATAGCTAGCTAGGTTTGTTGACTTCATTTCGAAGGTTAACAAAGGTGTTTGAATCTGAATTGATTTCTATAAAGCGAGATTTGAATATAATTAGTATTGAAAAGTTAACTGTCTGCTAATTAACTCTAATAATCCATTATCAGAAATTCTGTGTCTTTCACCGTCATATGATTAATCATGGGAAATATGCACTTGTTTGATCACATTATTTTCAAAATATATTTTTTCTTTTTTTCTTTTCAATCATACATTTTTCAATAAAATAATGTAAATTTAAATTTTTTTCTTATTTTTTAACTACACATTCTCTATTAATCTACTATTCTAAATACATTATTGGACAAAAAATGGGGCTCAAATAAGCTTATAGTTCTTCTAAAATTCTAATCATCATTTTCTTTGATTGGCTATAGCTTGAGTCGAGACTCATATACACTATTAATTTACGATTTATCCAACGAGTCCAATATTGCTATAGTAATTTGGTTTAAATCGATAGCTAATATTATTAACTAAGTAGTTTTATTTAATTGGTTCTAACTTAAATTTGGCTTATCCAAAGTAACTTTTTCTCAAGTCCACAATTCGACATTTAATATGAGCTTCGAAATGAGCCTAATATTGATATGATAATTCTAAGCTTCGAAATGAGCCTAATATTGATATGATAATTCTAACTCCTTCAGTAGTAAACTATTTGGCCCAATTAAATAAAATTATAAAATTTAGTATTTATCTCCACTTTGGTCCCTCAACTATTAAGGAAAATCATATAGATTTAATTAACTATTGAGCATAACAAATCGACTTGCACATGACTTGACTTGACATGAGATTTCTATCCATTGACAAATAAATTATGTGCGGCACAACTCAAAAGACTTCGAGATTCTACAATTTTCATGAAGAACTTTAGAGCATGTTCTTTTTACCATTTTCAAACCATTTTCTGTTTTCGATTTTTTAAAACAGTGAAAACGTGTTCTCTTTTCTATTTTCGAAAACACGTTTTTGAAAACAAGTTAAAAATTTACAAAGAAAACGCGTTTTTGGTGTTTTCAAAACAATTTTTCAAAATGTCAAAAAGAACACATTTTCAGCAATCTCAAAATTGACACTCAAAACACAAAACACAAAAATGAATTCAAAACTCAAAATTGAAACACAAAGAGAACAATCCCTTAGATTTCAGAATGATTTTCTGGTGAAGAACTTTTTTTCCCTCTTAAAACACTTTGACTTCTCTCTTTAAAACACTTTGATTTCTCTCTTTTAAAACAATTCGACTTCTCTCTCTAGGATGCCTTTTTTGGTCTATGGACTTGATTTAGGAGTTGGGTTTGTATTGTATTGTTTGGTGGTGGTGGCGGCGACAGCGGCAGCGATGAGTAAGTGGGGTTGGTTGTGGAAGTGAGATTTTTTTTTTTCATTTTTTTTTTCCTTTTTCAATTTTCAAATGAGACCCATTCTCATTTTTTTTTTTGAAAAATCTAGGACTTCATCAATTTACAAGGCTTTAACGAAGAAAATAGACATTATGGTTATTTTTCTAACGAAGAAAATAGACAATATGGTTATTTTTCTAAACTTATGTTTCATACGAAGGGATATGGCACCAAAATGAAAAGATATAATTGTTTTACACAACATGTAATGAATAGGATTGTTTTATGCCAATTAGGCTTGGACATGGTTTGGTTGGGTTGGTTAATCAGTTTGGTTCGGTTAATCGATTTGGATATTGGCTTTGAGTAAAAAACATTTGCTTGTCTATATTTTTGCTTGCGTAGTATGTATCAATAAATATATAATGTAAATGGTAAATGACAGATATCTCAAAGTCATCACGTATGCCCTATAGTTTATTAACAAACCATTACGCGAAAATGAGAGAAAGCCTACAATCTAAATTTGGAGTTTACAACAAACAATTCTTCTCCTTGTTTTTCTTTTCTTTTGAAATTTGGAGTTTGGTAGAAGAGGCATAGATGATAGTAGATTGTTTGAGAAAGAATTAGGTTTTTGTTTTATTTATTTTATTTTTAAGTTTTAAAACTTAAAAACCTGAATTTTAAAATAAAATAAATTAATAAAAATGTATCGACAAGTTGGGTTGATTAATTGGAGGTTGATTGCTTAAACTACAACCGACCCAACTCAATCATTTAACAGTTAAAAATTAATCTAACAGAATCAAGTTTTTGGTTCAAACCAATCCAAATCGACTCAAATCAGTTCGATATCGATTTTTCGATTTTCTTGACCACCCTCAATGTCAATTCCATCATTTGGTTAAACTTTAATAATAATTTATTTATAAATAATATTAGTCAACAAACATTTTTAATTATGGTTCTTTCTTTCGTCCCTTAAGGATCCGTCTCCAATATAGGGGGTAACAAAGGGATGGGGGAAATGCCCCGTTTACATTTTTTTATTTTTTTATTTTCCTAGTAAATTTTAGTAGGTTTGAGTAATTGGATCGAGTTCGGGCTAAAAAAAATGGGTTTAGGTAATTTTTCAACTAACTTTGAAATTTCTTTTTTAAATAGCTAAACAATCGTGGCAAGGAGTGAGACATCGTGGGGCTCAGGTTTTCGGTTCAAATGGCCATCCATATTCTTGCATAATGTTAAATGGATAGTATTGGTAAAGCATGGAATATAATGAAATCGAGCCATTCATATGGAAAGAGGAGCCACTATGAAGTTCCATGATTTACAACTGAAGCTTCTTGCTCATATGGATCATGAATTGAGTCCAAATCTTAACATATTGTCGTAGGTTCGATAGTTAGAAGATTTGATTCATTCTTATTAACAATTTTATAACAACAGAGCTCGCTTTAATCGTTAAGTACCATGTTCCCCGTTATCACATTCTGCTATGCGAAATCTATAAGTATATAACTAAAAATCTAAAAAGGATCAATTCACCTCAGTAACCC
>CAIGRB010143920.1:4410-33293 GCA_903798255.1 Fraxinus quadrangulata
CTTTTTTTTTTTTTTTTTAATTTAAGTGACCAAAGGAATTGATGACTTGTCATTTAACGGTTTGGATGACTTAGAAGCAACAAGGAAAATGCAATTTAATGCGACAAAACGCGTGAAAACACCATTTTTAGAAAAAGTATTATGATAAAACTTCTTATAAACTATAAATAATTATAATTTGTAGTTTCAGAATTTAATCTTAACAAGGAAACTTTCATTTGGATTATGGCTGGACATGGTTTGATTCGATTCTGAAAAGAACAAAATGAAATCGGAATTTTCGGGTATTTAGTAAGTGGAACCATCGGGTCCAAATTTAATTATGGAACCATTCGTGTTCAGTTCGGTTCGATTTGATTTCCGGGTTTCATACAATAAATAATTTTTTTATATTTACAACAACGCTACATTAATTCGACTATAAAATATTCAATCTTAACTCTTACAAAATAACTTAGTCCAATTTGGTGATATTTTTTGCACATTTCTTTATTGAGCTTTTAATATACTTGACTATTAAAATTACAAGAAGATGAAGATAACAAGTTCACAATAATAAAACGACAGAAACAACACTACGGTAGAATAAGAGTTTTGGGTAAAATTTAGGTCAATTTGATTAAGTTGGATTTGACTGAAAATTGAAAATAGTAAAATCATATTTTAGATTTGAGCTAAATTAATTAGTTATCAAATTCATTTAAAAAACATCAAATAATTTGACTTTTTAAGATAAGAAACTAAAAATAATAGGGAGATTCGGTTCTTATTCGGTTATTCAGTTCTAGGTCTAGAACCGAGAATCGAACCAAGCTTATCGGTTATCGATTCAAATACCCGTTCGGATATTTAATTTATGAAGAACCGCTCAATTTGATTCGGGTCCGGTTCAGTCCAGATCGATTTGGGAGTTTTGTCCAACTCTAGTTTGGATCATAATATGCACGATTTTTAGAGATCTTTTTCGACTCTTTAGAAAGATTATAAATAGCAACTTTCAAAACATAATTAGGGTGGAGAATTTATTGCAAAAAAAGGTAAAGAACAGAAGATTGAATTCAAGAAATCCAAGCATCAAATTCAAGAATTCTAGGTGAAGTTATTTTTATTTCTTTTGCTTTCTTCTTCACAACATGTTAGGTTAAAGTAATTTTGTGTTAGGATCAAGATGAACCTTGTATTATGAAACTTAACTTTTGAATTTTTTTTTTTGACATTAAAGCATGTTTTTAGTTTCGAACAATTACGATGAGTTTTTTCTCTACAATTACTTGATCACTAAATGTATGAATTTTATAACTTGTTTTACCTTTGAAAGATTGAAAATAAGTTAGACACAGTCATGATTATCGTAAGTCTTATAGGAGATAGAAATATACTGCTATACTTTACGTGATCTTTAAGTATTTATAAATCTTTAATATATGTTCACATCCGTCATAGAAAATATAGTCGGGTCACATGTAAGAATATGTTTAATTATACTCGAGAGATATTGTTAAACAATTAGGAATATTGATATTCATAATTGAATCGTGTTGTTAAATTTATTAGTTTCGAGATTAAAGGATATTAATATATGAGGATTCGATATTCTAGTACGCTTTTCATCATCATAGTTTTATAAAATTTGCATTTATTTATAATCTTGCATTTATTTTAGTTAAGTTAGGTTTTGCATTCATAAATAGATTATTTAATTTATAGAAAAAAATCACGAATTTAAATTGTTTCGGTTAAGGACAAGTTAAATCGAATTTGAACTTGTACAATCTTCATGGGAACGATATACTACTTGTTAACGAACCATACATTTATGGGATTTTAAATGAACAAATATTTCGTTACAATATTTACTTTAATTCGAACTCTATTTATTTGATAGTTTTTATGATAGGATGGTTAAAGATTACATTTTCATTAATTTTAGTCGATGCCTACTGAATTTCTAGTTGAACTTCACAAAATAGCCCACAACTCTTTTATGCAACTCCTAACCGATATATTCCAATATTTCAGCAAAAAGTTTCCTAAAAATTTTCATAAAGTTTCCTCCACCATTTTACTAAAAACTAATAGAAAGTAGGAAACTCTTTTTCGAGTTTTAAAAATATTATCCAGAGATTTTGAAAATTTTCGATTTTCGAAACAAAAACGCAAGCATCTTAGAAGGGATTAAACATCTCAATTGTCTATACAATTTCAACATTGTTTTCTAATAGTTATTGGACTTTAAATTTTTCTATATAGATACTGTATTTATATAAAAATAAAAAAAAAAAACCTCCAGCGAATTCTATCTTCTTCTATTTGAAAAACAACAATTCTAATAACGTACTAAATGGGATTATAAAATTTTCAAACGATCAAAAGTAACATAAGGGGAACAATATCACGCCCTTGATTTTGATTTTGATTTTTTGATAATTGATTTCGTGTAAAAGTAGTTTTTTTTTTTTTTCGAAAAATATGAAGTTAAAAAGTAAGAAAAAATTATAGGTCTACGTTCAAAATTATTTTATTGAAAAAATGTGTTGTTTTTTCACTCCGACTTCTGGTGACTCTTGGTGATTTCTATAACTCGTTCCTAGTTACAGATGAGTTGAGTTAACTCACCCTGATTCCTACTGATTTTTTGACTCGCTCCTAAGTTCTACCGAGTCATTGTGACTCCATGAGTTCTTGCATAATGTTTGGGTGCCCTGGTTCGATTCTAATATTCTTTTATCACCTGCTTTATTCTGAAACTTTAAGTTTCAGATTGTAATATTCTTCTCTAAACCTTACTCTATACTTTTCTTTAAATCTGCACATTGTCAGTTTTTTTAAATCTTGATTATTAAGGTAATTGGCTTGCCAGTGCTACCTTTGTCCAATATCTCTTTGGAGGATTTGAGAATCTGAGGGAGCAGCTGATCAAAGGGCCTTTGGCCCTTAAACCTCTCAAATTGACAATTAAGTTTGATAAAGTGTATATAATATTATTTTTCTGTGAAATCATATTTTATAATCTGCTTTACTAGTTTCTACAAATTTTATGATAAGTAGAGGTTATCTATTTTATGTTACAACTTTTTACTTAGAATTTTGAAAATGTGGTGAATATTTCATATTATTTGATCATGATATTCTCTATGTGGTAAATACTAATCTGTGTGATTTTATCTATTAACATGAGTTCTCCATAAAAGTTTAAGGTCGAATTGTGGAATGGCACTGGAGACTTTAGTCTCTGGCACAGGAAAATGAGAGCTCTGTTTTTATAACAGAGACGCGATAATGCCTATGATGGGAGTTGGGCAACAAAGATGAGTTCTTATAGGAGGCTAGAATTAGATTAGATAGCCTGGAGCTCAATTTTTCTTCACCTATTTGATTATGAGGAAAGATAGGAAGACAACTTTAGTTGAGGCACTGTGGGAGATAGTGGAAACTCTTTATTTAACTAATAATGCCTAATAAATGCTCTGTACTGAGACAATTCTAAGTTTTATTCTTCCTCTAGCCTAGAAGAGAATATTGATAAGTTCATAAAACTGATTCGAAATTTAGCTAACTACGATGAGAAGATGTCTGATGATCAGCAAGTTGTGGCCCTATTGAATTCCTTAGGAGATAAATATAGAGAGATTAAAATGCTTTATAATATGGGAGATAAGAACTCATTGTGGACATCATAACTTCAGCTTTCAGAAATAGACTACTTGACTAGAAATCTGATTTCAAAGATGCTAAGAGTGGTGAAGGGCAGAGTGTAAAAGAAAAATTAAACAATAATAAGAGTAATAATTTTAGTAATTATAACCCCTATAAGAAAGTGATAGAGCAAAACGATAAGAGCGGAGATAAGAACCAGAGCAAAGGAAAACCTAAAAATAAGGTCAGGAAATGTTATTAATGTTAAAAGATTGGACATTTCATAAATGATTATTTCAAGAAATATTTTGACATAAGAGAGAAGTCAAACTCTAATGGGCCAGCAGCTATTGCTTGTAACAATGATTCTGAAATGAGAGGTGTTGTCCTTGTTACTTCAGCCACAAGAAATTCAAATGAATGGATTCTTGATTCCAGCTTCACCTTCCACATGTGTTCCATAAAAAAATGGTTTATTGAATTTATTGACTTAAATGGTGGATAAGTTCAAATGGGAAATGATATAAGTTGTCAAATAAAATGGATTGGGAGACTTAACCTTTACTATAAAATAATCATATTCTTAAATCGACTAAAATGAGATATGTTCCTGTCCGGAGAGAAATCTGATTTTCTTAGGTGCATTAGATGATGAATATGATACAAGGATTCATCAACGTTTTACTAAAATCCAATTGAATGGTAATGAAGATAATTCTACTTCCAAATTGAATGGAATTTACACTTTACAGGCTAAAAAATTGGTTGGAAATAGCCATGTTGTTGTAAATCTCTATTCTTATAATTATTTAATATGGCACAAAAGGCTTGGCCATATAAGTGAAAATGGACTATTAATACTTAAGAAACTTGGATGTTTTTGGAAATAATAACATTAAAAAACTTAAGTTTTTTGAAGAGAATATTGATAAGTTTATAAAACTGATTCGAAATTTAGCTAACTACGATGAGAAGATGTATAATGATCATCAAGTTGTGGCCCTATTGAATTCCTTAGGAGATAAATATAGAGAGATTACAAATGGTTTTGATTATGGGAGATAAGAACTCATGGTGGACATCATAAATTCAGCTTTCGAAAATAGACTACTTGACTTGAAATCTGATTTCAAAGATGCTAAGAGTGGTGAAGGACTGAGTGTGAAAGAAAAATTGAACAATAATAAGAGCAATAATTTTAGTAATTATAACTCATGTAAGAAAGTGAAAGGGCAAAATGATAAGAGCGGAGATAAGAACAATAACAAAGGGAAACCTAAAAATAAGGTCAAGAAATGTTATTGCTGTGAAAAGACTGTACATTTCATAAAGGATTATTTCAAGAAATCTTTTGACATGAGAGAGAAGTCAAACTCCAATGGGCCAACAACCATTGCTTGTAAGAAGGACTTTGAAATGCAAGGTCAATTGAATAGTAATGAAGTAATTTATACTTCAAAATTGAATGGAATTTACACTTTGCAGGCTAAATCATTGGATGGAAATAGCTATGTTGTTGTAAATCCCTATTCTGATAAGATTTAATCTAGCACAAAAGGCTTGCCATATAAGTGAAAAGGGACTATTAATACTTTAAGAAATTTGGATGTTTTGGAAATGATAACATTAAAAAACCTAAGTTTTGTGAAGAATGTGTTATTGGAAAACAAAATAGAATGTATCAATATCCATTCTTGAATATTTAAATGCTAATCTTTGGGGGACCAACGTTTGTAAATATTCTTAGTGGGTTCAGGTTGTATCTACTTGTAGTAGATGACTTTTCGAGAAAAATATGGACTTTTTTACTAAATGCAAAATTTGATTCTTTTCAAAATTTTAAGCAATGGAAACTGTTGATAGAAAATCAAACAAGTAAGAAAGTTAAAGCACTTAGAACAAACAATGGTCTTGAATTCTATAATTTTGAATTTTATTCTTTTTGAAAAGAATTTTGAATTTTGAGAAATAAAACTGTCATATATACACCTCAACACAATGGTATAGTTGAAAGCATTAATAGAACCTTACTAGAAAAAAGTTAGATGCATGCTTTTAAGTTATGGTTTTTCTAGATTGTTCTAGGAAGAAGCCTTAAAAATTGCCACATATAAAATTAACTGAATTCCTTCTAGTGCTATTAATTTTCAAGTCACTAAACAAATATGGTCAGGTGAGCCTTCAGATTATTTTAGACTTTAATTATTTGGTTGTGCAGCTTACTGTAATCAAATTGAAGGTAAACTTGAACCTAGGTCCTCAAAATATATTTTTCTGGGTTATGGGGAAGAAACTAATGGTTAAAGACTCTGGGTTAGAGAATAGAATGGTTTTAAAGTCATTATAAGTATAAATGTCATAATTAATGAAAATGACATGTTGTTTCTTCCAAACTTAAATCTGACAAAACTCCATCGATTAAGGAAACAGTTTTAGAAAATCAAAATGTTGACACTATTGAACATGATGATCGAATTGAGGTGGAGACATCTCAATCTGAAATAGATCAAGCTCAGTCTGATCACTCTTAGGATCCACTCTAGCTGACTGATAAGGAATAGAAGTAGGAGAAATAGGATTCCTTCTACTAGAATTAGAATTGATGATTTTGTGATCGTTTTCTTTGTTTGGATTCTCTTGGCTGTAAACCTAATACTTATGCAGAAGTTATTAACTATAAAGAACCTGTTTTTAAGAAAGAAGCTTTGAAAGATGAAATGGACTCTTTGGTTAAGAATAAATATAGGATTCTTATTGACACACCTAAAAATCAGAAAATTGTTGATTATAAGTTGGTTTATAAAAAATTAAAGAAGCTGAGTCTAATACTGAAAATAAGATATACAAAGCTAGATTAGAAGTTTAGGGGTTTACAGAAAGGGAGGACATTGATTATAATGAATTTTTTCACCTGTTGTAAAATATACTTCTAGTAGAATCTTATTTGCCTTAACTGTTCATTTTGACAGAAAATTGGATCAACTTGATGTAAAAACTACTTTTCAAAAATGGTGATCTAGATGAGATTATATATATATGAGTCAGCCTAAAAATTTTGAGATTAAGTCAATATCCAAAAATGTTTGTTTATTGGAAAAAAAATCTCTTTATGGTTTGAAGATAACCCCTCAGCAATGTTATACGAAATTTAACTCATATGTTCAAACTTTGGGATTTTTTAAAGTAATTTTGATTCATGTTTCTTCTATAAAGGTGTAGGTGGTTCTAAATCTCTTTATTTGCTATTATATGTTGATAATATACTTCTTGCTTGCTATGATAGATCTGAGATAAACAAAAATAAAATTTGAGTTTGAAATGAAAGATATAAATCAAGTTAAGAGAATTTTAGGTATGAAAATGAATACACATGGAACGGATTATACTCTTTATGTGAATTAATTTTCATATATGAATAAATTGTTGGAAAAATCTCTATGATTGAATGCAATACTGTTACACTGCGTCTTGCAAAATCGTTTTAAACTGTCAAGTGAACAGTCACCTAAATAAATGAAGAATTGGAGATATGAGTAAAATATCTTAAGCCAATATTGTTGAATCTATTATGTATTTAATAGTATGTACTGTTCGTTGAAATTTCGCAAGTGTGCAGATCGTGACAAGTAATAAAGTGGATTTGTTAAGTCCGAATATAGTCCCACAGAGACTACTATTTGTTAATAAATTTTAAACTAACCTAATTTCAATTTAAATAAAAGAATTAACTAATGATTAAATCAAGTTTTGTTTTCTAATCGAAATTTTAATAAATAAAATATTAAACTATTAATTAAATAGCAAACTTAAATTGAAACTGGAGAAAAGATTATGTGATTGGTTAGTTAGGATTTTTGATTTCACTTAGGTTATTTATCATACATCTAAATCTCATTTATTCAGCCAATTTTTATACATGCCAACGATCGAATTAACCTATTGTATTTAGTGATCTCTCTCAAGCAACACTAATCATATTCATATGTCTGAACTTACTATATCTCTATGTAAATTCAACACACATATGAACACATTTACCTATAAGAATTCAACAAAGATCGCATAGTTTATAATTATCTCTCGATCTCTTATAATGTCTATGTTAATTATTGCATGAGTTAGAAAAATATATCACCTCTCGATCGCAATTCCCTAAATCAATTAATTATTGCGCAAACAATTAAAGCATTAGACACACAATAATTAATTAGCAAGTATTAAAATGGCATGAAAAACTTGAAATTAAATATATAATAAAAACCTAAGTTATATCATCCATCCTAGCATAAAAATATTTAGCCACTCATAATATTGAATTTAAATACACAAAAGTGGAAAGACATCACCAATAATTGACGAAACGTGAAATTTTTTTGATATTTCTTCGCAAAACTGCTAGCCTTCTCTGCATGTCTGTATAATATTTCAACTTCAGTTTTTATTTCTCTTCCCAAATTTCAGCCGTAATTTTTTACTATTCTTCCTCCCCTCTCTTCTGTGTTGAATGTATATATATTAACAACTATTTAAGCATTTTCTTTGTTTCAACAGAAGATGCCATTCTGTTGAATATAATTAATTTCAATTGTGACTCCCCCTCTTTGGCTGCAGTTACTTTCTTTTTCCAATCATTGCAGCTCTCTTCTCTCTTTTTTTCTACTGTCGTCGCTGTGTGTATATATATAACCTAAGCTACCAATTATTTGGTCCAATTTGAGGCCCAACAATATTTCAACACCAAATTAAATTCATTCTTATTTCCAAGCCCAACAACTTTCATGTAATGCAAGTTAATCCTTAAAATAAATTTATTTGTGTAGCCCATGTCAATTTTGTCCTCGTACTTTGAATTTTTGCCATTTTCCCGTTGTTTTGCATTCTTTTCTTCAATTCTTCATAAAATATAAAGTTTTACCTACAAACGACAATTTAACATAAATTAGGCAGAATTTAATTCAAAAGACAATAAAATATTATAATTTAGCGCCACAAATAAGTATAAAATCTATACTTATCATGTACTAGACATGATTTGTCTCATGACATAAGTATTTTAAGCATATTTATGATTAATCCAAGTGAAACATGCTGGATTGCTATAAAATGAATACTAAGATATTTAAAAGGTTCATCAGAGCTAGGTTTGAAGTTTAAAAACTGTAATGAATGAATAATTTTGAAGGGCTATATAGATTTTGATTTTACGGGTGATTTAGATAAGAGAATATGTACATCCTCTTATATTTTTATACTTTGTGATTAATGCATTAGTTGAAAATTTCAACTACAAAAGATTGTGGCCTTATCTTCTATTAAGGAAAAATATATAGTGGCTGTTGCGTTTTTTATATCGCAAATATACAATATCATAACAAGTAATATTGTGGATCAATGAGTCCGGATTATCGTTCCTACGAGGACTATATTTTAATCTTAATCTAATTTTCCTAACTCTTATTTGATAAAAGGCAAATAAAGAATGATAATGTTTGTGAGTAGTTTTTCTTGCTTCTGAACTAATGGAAAGTAATAAAAAATTGCAAACCCTGATTTAATAAAAATTCGAATGAGTAATGAATATTAGGGCAAAACAAGTTCATCTAATGATCACCTTAATTCTTAATTCAAGATTCTCACCTAATGTAGTGTTTGGTTGAATTTTTATATGGTATTCAATTTACACCTCTCAAGTTCTCATTAAGCCTATTCAACTAATCAAATTTCATATCTCTATGCGAATTACCATTAATTAAACAAATTATGGTTCTAAAAATTTCTATAACGAACACAATAATTAGTATAGGTATCTTTACACGTTATACTACTTTACCGAATTTTATTATACGGTCTAAATCTCAAACTCATCTCTCGATTCGTAAGAAACTTACAAAATCATCAAATTACTGATCAGGTAATTTAATGCATTAAACTCATAATAAAACCAACACATGAAAGAATAAACCACAGAAATCTTGAATTAAAGAATTAAGAGTCTCAAAAGACTATATTGTTCGCCCTAATTTAGAGTTTAGTTACACGTAATGTAAAAAGAAAAATAAATAAATAAACTTGAATATATTACCGGATTAGTAGAATAAAGTTATGGAAAAGAATAAACTCTTGTACCAAAGTCTTCTTCTGCTTTTAATCTTTGCTTTGATCTTGAATCCCCGTGATGAATTTCTTCTCTTGATTTGATTTTTCGATCTCTCGTTGTATCTCTCTTTTTCAATGTGTGGAACTCTTTATCAATGTATGGAACCCAGAAATTCGTGTCTTCTTTGGTCTATTTATAGTTCCCTCCACGTCATTGGCTAGATTTGAGTTTTTTCTGGGCTTCTCGTGGCCCAATCAACAAAAAAAACATAGGCGCTAGGTGGCAGCGAAAGTTGTCCAATCAGCGCCTGGGCGCTATGATGACAGCGCTTGGTCTGCGCCTATTTCAATATTTTTTTCATAAATTTTTTTTCCCAATATTCAATTAAGACGATTTAAAATGCCTTGGAAATATAACTCAAAGGGCTACAACTTTGCTAGAAATAACTCTCTTTCAATTAGAACATTTACTAGGCCAAAAATGGGTTTGGATCTTCAATTAAAATTCTAGACATTCTTGTACGGTTGAAAATTGATTTGTGAAAATATTTTGGCCATATTTCACTCCTTTTGACCTTTAGTTGTATCCGTTTGACCCTAGCATTCTCGAATTTTCATCGTGAGCTCCGACACAACTTTCAAATATTTTTACTTTAGCCCCTAAACTTTGGATCTTGCCCTTTTTCGTTAATTTTCACTTTTTTTCTCCAATTCTTCATCAAATATAAAGTTTTACCTACAATGATGCAATATAACATAAATTAAGTAGAATTGTATCGAAAGAACAATAAAATATCATCATTTAAGGGCTCGAATATATGTAGAAACTACACTTATTAGCATTTTGTAATGCTATTAAAGAAGGATTGTGGTTAAGGGGATTATTTTTAAAAAATGGTTTTATTGATGAAGTTATCATATTAATCAAATTGTATTTCATCTTAGTAAGAATTTCATGTATCACGATATAACTAAGTATGTTGATGTAAAATTTCATTTTGTATGGGACGTGGTAGAAAAATGTCACTTTAGTAAAGATTCATACTTAGTTTAATGCCTCTGATCTTGGTACCAAAATTCTTCCTTTGAATAAATTGATTTTCTCCATCAATCTATCTTAATCTTCATTTTCACTTCAGAAGGCTGGTCCGCCAAGAAAGCTCCTCTTGGAGAAGGATTTGTGGAAAATAAGGCCCTATTTGTCATTCCTTACAAAATCAAATTGTTTGCTATAATTTCATTTATCCCCCATATATTTACACAATAAAATATTCTACATACAAATCAATAAAGTTTGCTTACTTTTTAACCACACATTCTCCAAAAATTAATATTCCATATCTCATTATTTCCAAATAAATTCTATTAAACAAGTGGTGTGCTGTCGTAGGCACCCAAAAATAGTCCTTAAATCTCTAAAACTATGTAGTAATGAAAGTAAAGGTCGATCCCACGAACAATGTGCAATTCAACAATTTATGCTTCGTATAACAATTGGGGAGGTTTTGTTTATAAAGAAATCAATCTTATAACAAATAATAATGTAAATTAACGAGTTGTATTAAATCAATGAAACGAGTCTTGATCAAAGTCAACTTCCACAATTTGAGATTTATAACCATTCATCAATCCACAAAGAATAATCAATCCACATTCACAATATTCATCGTTGGAATAAATTCATATTTCTCCTTAATTTTAGTTAATCAGAAAACATCGTTCTAATTAATCCTAATTATCAAATAATCTCAGATCAGCGCTAAAGATTCAATTTAATGATAGTTTTAAACGATAGAGAAATCGATGAACTAGATAATATAATCACCAGCGGTTGCATTCAATCTATTTAAACATTCTTCTTAAGATTCAAAAATATCTATCGCAGAAAATTATCAAATCCTAGTGATTCGCAAGTTAAATGATTCAAACAATTACGGATTTGAAATTCAACTTAGCTATAGATTGCAATATATGAAAAACTAATAGATCTCCTAGCAATCAAATATAACAATTATAAAATTATGCATAGAAGAATATTCAATACTGAAAATATAAATTAAACAACGAAAATAGGTAGATCTCACAATTATAATATTTTCCAAGGCTTCGGTATCCTTCAATCAAGTACCAAGAGTTAGTTACACATGATAGATATAAGAAAAATAGAGAGAAAATAGGTTGGAGGCGTTCTGGTGTATTTTTTGTGTTCTAGGGTTGATAAATATCAAAAGAACTTGTTTCCATAAGTAGTGGAACGAAATTAGGAAACTAGAAAACTTTTCCCGATTTGGCCTTGCAGGCGCCCAGTAGAAAATGGGGTGGCCGCCCGGCATAAATATTGGTTTCTATTAATGAAGTTTAGGGTCAGGCGGCTGCCCGACCAGCATAACTAAGCAGCTTTCAGTATTTTGGTCATATATTTCTCTTTTGATATCCGATTGAGGTGATTCAAGATGTGTTGGAAAGCTAAGTCAAACGGCTACAACTTGTTTGCAGATTTTATCTTCTAATTCGATCATTTTCCATATAAAAAATGGGTCTCAAACTGAGACAGAAAATCTAATGCATAACTTTTCGATTGGAAATTGATGTGTGATCCTACTTTGACGATATTTCATCTCTTTGATATCTTCTTTCATCCAATTGATCTCTTACACTCTCAAAACTTCATGTTGAGGTTCGACACAAGTTTAGAGTATTTGTACTTTAGTTCTCGAACTTTCATTTTCTTTCACTTTGGTCCCTTTTTACCTATTTCTTCCAAATTATGTCATCTTCATTAAATTGCCATCTAAATTAAAATAAGAATATAATGAGTATATTTTGGCACTAGTTGATCATACGAGCACATAAAATAAGGAGGGAAAATATGCATTTTACATTCCTATCAACAAGCACTAAGTTATGGATGACATTCTTATTAAGGATAGAAAGAAGGAGCAGACCTAACAAAGGAAAAATAACTACTCAAGCTCATCATACCTTGGAAAAAGAAAGAGACTTATTGAAAGGTAATACCAAGTTTATGGAAGACATAAGAGTTCTGCACTTGGAATAGAGTATCGGTATAGCACGAAAGCGACACATCTTGTTCACTCCAATGGACTTTTTTCAAAATTCTCAAAAACGAAAAAGAGATATTGACGATCACAAATTGTATTTTGATAGTGAAAAAAACATGAATGAATTGAATTGTATGAAAACTTCCCACGAAGACAAATAGCCATATCTTAATTAGGCTTAGTTCCAATGTTGAAATAAAGAGTTGTCTCTACCGAATTAATAAGAAAGGCACGGCCACAAGATCATGGTTATTGCTTACATAGGGGTTGTGGTCCCCAAACCCCAGCATGACTACCTGTTGCTAACTAAATGAAGACGCATCTCTTCTTTTCGAAAGAGAATACCTTCTTTCATAATCAAATAAGACTTTAGGGAATGCAACAGTATAGTTAAGTTCATAACATCTACAACTACTTATTTCAAAATCAAACCCATGCCCTTACTCTTGTGTTTTTCTTTTTATAACCCCTTATTCTTTTAGAAACTGCTTGAAGATTCTAAATATTACTTGAAAGGTAGTTTATTTAGAATATCAAACTTTACCAGTTTTTGTTTTTTAACTAACTCTACATTTTTTAGGTTTGCCAGAACATATGAAATTAGGTTTGTATTGTTTCAGATACTTGAATTAAAGCCAAAATTAGTTCAGCAAGTTGGAGATTGTTGAAATACTAATTACCCCACTGAATTGTTGAGTTTTGATAAGATTTGACCAACTTTTATGAAAGCGTGTTTGATGAAATGTGATTTTTGGCTTATAGTTTGATGCAATCTGGCCTTACACATAGCACATTTATGGATGTTGGATATGTTATTTTCTAGACCATATAAATAGCCTCTTTTAGTCATTTTACACACAGTATGTATGTGGTACCATTTAAAGGTTTCTTCTCTTGTGTTTTCTTGCAAATATGTTCTTCATTCTCTATAATAAGTGATTTTTTGATGTATTGAGTGTATATTTGTTAGATTGGAGTGTAATATACTTTGGTAAACTTACTGTGTGTGAGACAAGAGGAACATTTTCATACAAAATCATAATCAACAACAAGAATTTGGTTCGTTTTACTAATTTGATGTCGATAAATTCACGAGTATTGAAATTCATTCGGCCAATTGAACCTTCTCAAACTACTTTTTTAAAAGAACCAAAAAGGTTTGTGACTTCGAACAATATTCACTATGTAGATGCTCAACGGGTGATTAACATTTAAAGCACATGAACATCTAGATCCATTAGTGGATGAAAATTCCTCAGTGTTTGATTTTTCACATTCTTCAATTTTAATTTCTGAAATTACTTTTGTTGGAATTTGGGTGTGACCCAAATTCCTTTGTTGACTTGTGAAGTAATTAAAGAATTCTAATTGAAGTACACGTCATAAAAAATTCAAGTTTGGAATGCTATTGGAGACCTATGTGAAGATGAAGTTCTATTTTGAAAGTCCATCGGGAGTGCAATTTGTTTTGGACTTGAAGATGTTGAAATTATGGACCGAGAAGAAAAGTCGCTGCATTTTCACTAGCTAGCCACTCGAGCAACACTTATAGGTTTTCAACTCGAGACTTATCACCCTGTCTCTCGCTCGAGCGATGGGACTGTTGCCCACTTCTCTCCTGTAGCTCGAGCGATAGTGTTATCCGGCCCAAGCCCTTTCAAGTTTTAACACATTTTTTACTTTTTACTTCAATTACAACTCATCTATTAGGGTCTAGACGTCTCCCTATATAGTTGCATATATATACTTAGCTCTTCTCTACAATTTTACAAGTGTGAGAGATATGATAATTAGAATATAGGATCCATTATAATCTTCTCGATTTCTCCACTATTATTGAGTCAATAAAATCCCTTAATTCCTCTGTCATATTCTTGTTTTCTTTTATTCTTGATCTAGTACTTCATATTTTACCATATAACTTCAATATCTTAATCTGGTGATTGGTGTCACAACAAATTGTATCAATCCTAACAAGTGATATGAAAGCCTAAGTTCAGTAGTTCCGCACAGCGCAAGGGTTGATTTGTTCAAAGTTTTTGTTCGTGATGACTACCATGAAATATGACATTCCATTTTTAGATCGGAACACTGGATTTTTGCTATGGCAGGTTAAGATGAGTGCAGTACTCGTACAGCAGGATTTGGATAATGCGTTGTTAGGAATTGACAAGATACCCACAACTTTGACCGCAGAGGAGAAATTGCGGAAAGACAGTTTTTCACATTTATCTTCATCTATCAAATATTATTTTTCAGGACGTTTTGAATGAGAATTTAGCATCTGTTTTATGGTTGAAGTTGAAGCATTTGTGTGTGACTAAAAGCCTTACAAGCAAGTTGAACCTCAAGCAGCGTTTATACTCTTATCGAATGGCAGAAAAATGATCATTAAAAGATCACCTGGCTGTATTTAAAGAGATCATCGCTGATTTAGAAACATTGGAAGTAGAGCATGATGAAGAAGATTTGGCCTTGATCCTATCGTGTTTATTGCCCACTTTGTTTTCTTCTTTTAGAGATATGATCTTGTATAATCATGATACTCTTACCATAGAGGAGGAATATGATGCTTTATATTCAAAAGAGAAGATGAAGCATTTGATTTCTAAGGCCAGAGATGAAGAAGGCATGGTTGCTAATGGTGGTTCTGGAAGGGGTAGGTCGAAGTCTAAATTCAGTAATCAGATTTGTAACTACAGCAAGAAGAAATGGCACATTAAAAAGGATTGCTACAAATTACAGAATAAAAAAATAGTGGCTGCAAGTGGATATTCATATACTTCAAACGAAGCAGACCTCGTGGAGAATGTTGTAAGTAATAGAGATCTCTTAGCTATTTCAGACATGAGTCTAAACCAAGGGAGGATTGGGTTATTGATTCAACATGTATGTTTCATATATGTTCTAATAAGGACTTGTTTACTACATATGAAATTGTTTCCAGATGTGTCGTGGTTATGGGAAACAATACACATTGTCGAGTTGCAAGAATTGGTACGGTCAGATTGACGCTTTTAGATGGAACAATTAGAACACTTGGCCAGGTTCGACATGTTCCGAATTTGAAGAGGAATTTCATATCTTTGTCTATCCTTGATTCAAAAGGTTATAAGTTCTTTAGTGGTGGTGGAGTCTTGAAGGTTTGTCAGGGTGTCCAAGTTGTATTGGAGGGATGAAAAGTGTCTCAGTTATACATCTTGCAAGGTCGTGCAGAATCTAGAAGAGTTAATCAGCACAGGTTTAGTACCATAGAGGACATTCAATTTGGTACAATACCTTTAGGAGCTCATAAATGATCAGATTTGAAGAATACAGTTCAGTGGAGTTTAGAAGATATGGGTAATGCCGCTTCACCACAATCACCTATGCTACCATTGTGTTAGTTGCTACAGATGGACCTAATGAAACAAGGTGTGTGGATACTGATTTTCTTGAGCATGCTTTAAGTGAAGTAGAAGGTGTACAATCTAGCAATGGACCTCTATAAAAGCATTTGGTATTGAATCTGCTCTGGGATGTGTTACAGCTCATTTTGGTTAATTTAACTTCTTTATGATTTTTTGGGAATATGAGGTAATTCTGCAAAGTAGTGTTTGGATTTATTGAAAGAGGTGGAGTTTTATTTTTGTTGGAGAAATTAATTTTTTGATTATTGTTGAAGAAGCCAATACATTCCTTAGTAGAATTCTTGTCAAGGTGGAGATAGTTGTAATTTGAGTGTGACCTGAATTCCTTTGTTGACTTGTTGAAGTAATGAAAGAATTTTAATTGAAGTGCACGTCATGAAAAATTCAAGTTTGGAATGCTATTGGAGACATATGTCAAGTTGAAGTCTATTTTGGAAGCTCATTGGGAGTTGTAATTTGTTTTGGATTTGAAGAAGTTGAAATTGTGGATCGGGAAGAAAAGTCATTGTATTATCGCTAGCTGGCCGCTCGAGCAATACTTACAGGTTTTCAACCCGAGACTTGTCCCCCGTCTCTCGCTCAAGCGATGGGGCTGTCGACCGCCTCTCGCCTACCTGTAGCTCGAGCGACAGTGTTATCCAGTCGAAATCCGTTTCGCGTTTTAACACGTTTTTGACATTCTACTTCAACTACAACTCTTCTATTGGGATTTGGATGTCTCCCTACACAGTTGCATATATATATATATATTTGGCTCTTCTTTACAATTTTACAAGTGTGAAATATATGATTATTAGAATATAAGATTCATTGTAATCTTCCTTCTTTCTCTATTATTATTAAGTCAATAAAATCTCTTAATTCCTGTGTCATATTCTTGTTTTTTTTTTTATTCTTTTGTTTTTGATTTAATACTCCATATTTTGTCATATAACTTCAACATTTCAATCTGGTGATTGGTATCATAACAAGTGGTATCAATCCTAACAACTTTGTTAAACAAATGATTTGGGATCAAAACGGTTGAAAATAAAGTTTGATCATTTATAAATAATTATAACTTAACCAAACGGAAATATGTACACCTGTGGACACTGGGAACCAAAGAAGCCGGCCTGGACGGCAAGAAGGCGAGGACTGCAATTGGCACATATGACTTTGCAGAGGAACTCCAAAATTGTCAAGATTAATATAGTTTTTCTGTTTTTTTAATGAAAGATCACTATGTCTCATTTTCAAGTATAATCTTAAGTTTAGCGCCATGCAAGGACATACATAATAGTTCTTCACATTCTTTACAGCTATTCCGACCACCACCACCCCCACCATGTCCGCCACCACTACTTCAGCTAAAATCCTCCGCTACACTACCGCTTTACTCTCCGAAACACTCTCTCAATCCCACCTCCGCCACCAAATCTACACAACCTTCCTCCAAAAACTCTCGTCTTCCGATCAAACAACCCTCAAACAGCTCGAGTTTACCTCTGAAACTCTAGAAAATTCCTTCTCCAGTACTAGCTCCTCTATTCACTCCTCCTCTCTCCGCCTCACCGAAGAACTCCTCTCTAAATCTGAAAACCCATTTGCTTCATTTCTTTTATCCTTGGCTTATTCACATTGCCGTCGCCCCATTGATGCATCCATTAGTCTTCTTGATGTTTTTTATGCAGACCCTTCATTGGCTAGAGTGGAAATTGCACCCTTTCTGTTCCAAGAATTGTTTCTGGTTCATTTTCTTCCTATACTAGAATGGTACAAAGACCAAAGAAACAAAATTCTGTCTTCTTTATCGCTGAATTCAGATTACAATAGTGATGACTATTCAATTGTTTCAAATACGACAGTACTGTCGAAAATGAGTGGGGATCAAGCAACATCACTGAAGGATTTGGAGAGGGATTATGAAGATTTACTTGATGAAAATTGCAGGAATTTTGTTGGATTTTTTAAAGAGGTTTTGCGAAACAGAGATGGAGGCCAATTGATTGTTCCACCTTCAGTGGTGTTGCAAAAGAGTAAAAGGGGTGATAAATTTGATCGTCGTGAAGAAAAGAAGATTACAACACAGAAATTCGGATCAAGGAACGGACGGTATAATGTAATGTTTTCTTAGTTGAATTCTTCTGCTATTTCCAATTTGTGAATCTGAGATTGATATTTATCTCATTCCCATAATTATGACTTCTTGAACTAGTTTATACTTATAGGATTCATTGCAGTGAATTTTGCATTTTTCACAAGTATTATCATTAGGAATCTTAGAATTGTGGTTTAGATTACAAATCCTGATTCAAGATTTTATGGTTCGAGAAATCAAGATACGAAAATCGAACCCACAATACTCAAAAACCTTTTTTAGTTCTCCCTAATGTTCTCCACTTGTCCATCGACTGAATATTAATACCATAAAAATAATCTTGCAATTTGTCATTTGGATGACTTATACTTTTATTACTAATTTGTAGAAAAAAATGCACCTCTTATTGAGATCACTCTGTTTAGGGTGTCTCTATCATGAAACGGCAAGTATGAATGCTTAAAACATTATAAAGAATTTAATCTATATTTGTTTAATGCTTGGATTTTCTGAATTAGGTCCAGATATGCAATTACAAGACTTGACATCAAGTATTATAAAATTTCTTTATTTTTCAAGTCTTTTTTTATTTATATTTCCCTAGGTTGTCATGCTAGTAGAAAAATAAGTGCAATACAGCAAATTTCTATTGTTAATCCTGAACCTTGAAGTTTCTATGCAAAGACAAGATTTATTTGACTTGGTACTTGCCCCTTTTGGCTCTATTTGGTTTAAATAACTCAATTTGTTCTTATAATAATTCTGCAGCCAATGTGGACTGAAGGAGATGTATCCGTTGAATTTAATAGCAATGGGGTGAGAAGCCTATCAAAGTTTCCATCCTTGATTCCTGAAAGAGTCTCTCCGAAACTCTTCATAGATGAAAGATCCTCAAAAATATCTGAAACAGCGTCTATTCGTCACTTGGAGGCCACACTCGAGTCTTGTACCTACGACAACTTAAATAATTATTCTTCTTCGAATTCTGAGGCTGAACAAGAGGTAACCGATATGAACAATGATAACATGTTTTCTATGGTCTTATATACCAAAGCTTTTTTTTTAGTTATTTATATAGGCACTTGTGTAGGAAAAGATCCAAAAAACGGCATCATTCGACACCAGACAAAGTCAATCCAAGAAACAAAAGCAATTCTTTTTGGCAGAATCCAGCCGGTATGTTATTTCCAAAGTACTAATCACAACTTTTATTGTCTGTAACTCTAATTTTAAAATTTGACATTCTGGTATATCAGCTCTCCAGATCATCTCATGGAAGACTCTGATAACCAGGCCGGTAGAGGAAAGCTTACACCCCCAAAGGATTTTGTCTGCCCTATAACAACACACATTTTTGATGATCCTGTAACTCTTGAGACAGGTCAGACTTATGAACGGAAAGCAATTCAAGAATGGATTGACAGGGGAAATTCGACATGTCCCATTACACGCCAGAAGCTGCATGGCACACAACTGCCTAAAACGAATTATGTGCTTAAACGTCTGATTGCAAGCTGGAAAGAACAGAGCCCCAGTTCAGATATTGCTAAAACCGAGGTCGTGAAACCAGATAATGAACCAAAATTCAAATCGGCAATTCATTCAGTTTCTCCTAATAGTGTCATAAGCCAAGCCACCACAGACGGCACCATGAGTGAGTTGAGACTTGCAATCACTGAATTATGCACATCAGAAATTTTGAGGAAATCAGAACTGGCAGTTCTAAAAATTGAGCGGTTTTGGCATGAAGCCAATATGGAGATGGAAATGCAATCCTTGCTCTCGAAACCTCCTGTTATTAATGGTTTTGTCGAGATACTGTTCAATTCAGTGAATCCTCGAGTACTGGGAGCAACTGTTCTTCTCCTATCTGAGCTTGGATCAAGAGATGACAGTGTTATCCAGACACTTACTAGGGTTGATTCGGATGTTGAATGCATTGTTGCACTTTTTAAGAAAGGGTTAATGGAAGCTGTTGTGTTGATTTATCTATTAAAACCTTCTTCTATAAGTCTCATAGAAATGGAAATGGTGGATTCCCTTATAGGAATGCTTAGTAGCATAAAAAATACTGAGTTTCCCAAGATGTTTATGAAGCCAGAAAAAGCTTCAGTGATTCTACTAGGACAGATTCTTCAAAGTTCCGACGAAGCAAGTATATCCAAAAGTGTTAGAAGCATTCTTTCAACAAAAGCGATTGAGAATATTATTGTTAGCTTGGAAGCTGAAGGGGTGGAGGAAAGGATTGCTGCTGTAGGTATCTTATTGAGATGCATACTGGAGAATGGAAAGTGCAGGAACATTATAGCTGAAAAGGCCGAACTAACCCGGCTCTTGGAGAGTTTTATGCTGGTAAATGATGTTGAACGATTTGAGATAGTTCACTTTCTGTCCGAACTAGTCAAATTGAACAGGTATTGCCGCGTCTATTACGGTTTTAGTAATATGAATCAACACATGACTTACTACATCCACATGACTTGCTACATCTAACTTCTGCAGAAGAAACCTCAATGAGCAAATTTTGCACATCTTGAAGGATGAAGGTACTTTTAGTACAATGCATACCCTTCTTACATACCAACAAATTGCTCTCCAGGATCAGTGCCCTATTGTGGCTGGTTTGCTTCTGCAACTTGATCTGCTCGTGCGTCTCTCTCTCTCTCTGGGTGTGTGCGTGTGCGTGTACACTCTCGTGTCCGTATTAGTAGTTTAACAACTGATATATACCTTATAGGAGGAACCAAGAAAAATGAGTATATACCGAGAAGAGGCCATAGATACTCTTATTTCATGCCTAAAAAATTCAGAGTACCCTGTTGCTCAAATTGCTGCTGCAGAGACAGTTTTGTCCCTACAAGGAAGGTTCTCTTATTCAGGGAAATCCCTTGCCAGGGCCATTCTCCTGAAACGTGCAGGACTTGACAGAAGTTATAAAACCTTTATGCAGAAGGATCAGCGTCACCAGAAAATATTTGATGAAACTCAAGAAACCATGGTTAGATTTCCATTTATCATTTGGCAATGGTTCATAGCTTCAGAAATCCATTCATTCCTTAAGATTAGCAGAGACAGTATCTTCTCAAAATTTCAATTCCATGACACTGCTTGTCAATTCTCATTTTGATTGCTTAAATACTTACAATTTTGCCAACTAAATTGGTAGGAGGAAGAGCAAGCTGCCGAGTGGGAAAGAAAAGTGGCATTTGTTCTTGTCAGTCATGAATTTGGACTACTGTTTGAGGCTTTAGCTGAAGGCCTAAAAAGTAGATATGCAGAGCTACAATCAGTATGCTTCATGTCCGCCACTTGGCTCATATACATGCTCTCTGTTCTTCCAGACACAGGGATACGAGGAGCAGCACGTGTGTGTTTGCTCAAGCATTTTGTTTCAATTTTCAAAGCCGAGAAGAACACTGATGACAGAGCACTCTCCATGCTTGCACTGAACAGCTTTGTCCGTGACCCTGGTTAGTGTGGCAATTTAATAGATAAATGGAAACAATACACTGAATTTTTTCAAGAAATGTTCGGAAATTTGTACATTGGTACGAAATGAGAGACACTGGACTGAATTTTTTGTTTGTATATGGATTTTTCTTTTCAAGCTTTTACTTATCCTAGACAGACCAATAAAACAATGTGAAAAATAATGAAATTTAGATTCGCGTCATTCAAAGTTGATAAGGTTTTTCCCTTTTTTCATGTTATGTCTATCTTACAAAATCAAGAGAAATAGCTGCAGAAGATAAGGAACGACTTTTTGAACAAATGGGGTTCTCATATAGTATACGTATTGCAAATTTCAGACGGATTGCAAGATCTTACTGTCCACATGAAGGATATTTTAAAGGGCTTGAGGGAGTTGAAGAAATCCACTGTCTTGGCCTTTGAGATGCTACAAGTCTTCTCTGAAGAGCATGACAACAGTTCAGTAAGTTTTTTACACAAGATCTACTTTTTCAGATGGAATCTACAGGTTTATGTACTTATCTGATGTTCATGGGCTGTAGGATCTTTGGAATCACAAAGAATTAGCTCAAGAAGATTGCAGCATCAATGGCGAAGTTCTTTCAATTGCTTGCTTCAAAGGCAAAATTTTCTCGGGCCACTCAGATGGAATAATAAAGGTCAGTCTATCGTTCTTCAATTAGTATGCGCTTTTGTTCAAATGTTTTATTTTCATGCATCTAATAATTCTTAAGAACATGGCCAATTTCGTGAACAATCGTATAATTTTGTTTTCAACTGAGATTGATTGCATCCCTTTCCCTTTTTAATGTTAAAGGTCTGGACTTGTAAAGGTACCTTACTGCAACTCGTCCAAGAAATTCAAGAACACAGCAAGCCAGTCACCAGCTTAGTAATGCTGTATTCAACAGGGAAACTATACAGTGGTTCCCTTGATAAGACTGTGAGGGTATGATATTTGTTTGTCTGAAAAAAGACTCATTGAATCAATTTGGTTTTGTTACCACAAAATTCGCGCTCAAAATAAATCAAAACAATTTCAAGAGTACAAAGCTTAGTTAATGCAAAAGCTCGCCTTACTTTTGATAGGTTTGGTCAATCACGGAGGAAGGAATTCATTGTGAACAAGTTCAGGAGACGAAGGATCACATCAACAGCCTCGTAGTTTCAAATAACATTGCTTGCTATATCCCACAAGGAGTTGGCATCAAGGTAAAATACAAAATCTGTTCTATATTTTCTTAGCATTTTCTTTTTAATTATTCCTATTTTCTTAGCAAGGAGAGGGGGATCGTACAAATTTTGTGAAAGTCTAGTCTTATTGGTTACTCTATGTTCACATATATCATCCGAGTGGCATAAAAATATGCAGGCCTTTGTGTTGAAATGTTGATTTTGACTCGTTATTTAACTTATTTTAAGGTACACTCGTGGAATGGATCCTCCAAATTACTAAATCAGAACAAGTATGTCAAGTGTTTGGCTCTCGTACATGGAAAACTATATTGCGGGTGCCATGACAATAGCATTCAGGTACCTACAAAAAAATGACATTTTCATTTAATCATTAGATGTACGAGGTCCATATATAAATGGACGCTTAACTGATTTTACAGGAAATCGATTTAGTCAGCGGAACAGTAGGGAATATTCAGATTGGCTCCAAAAAATTACTTGGGAAAGCATATCCTATCTATTCACTGCAAGTTCAAGATGGACTGATATATTCAGCTGGTCCTTCTCTTGATGGAGCAAATGTTAAGGTATTATTCCCCTAACCACACACAAAGAAGAACATCATCACTATTTTTCTATTATAATTATTAAAATTGACCTCATACTCCCAGCTGACAGGATAAAAAAAATTTTAATGCTGAAGTGTAGCCATGTTAATGAGTCGAGACAAGCCACAAGCCGAAACTCGAGGCTCAGGCTCGGCTCGAGTAAAATATGTCCGAACTTTTTTTGGCCCTAGCCTAGCTGAACAGAGCAAAAGCTCGACCAAAAAAATGAGGCTCGGCCCAAACTTTTGGCTCAAACCTTGGCGGGCCAAATCAGGCCTGAGTCGAGCAAGCTCCCTTTTTTTAAAAAATTCGTTATAAATCTNCGAGCCTGGGCTAGCTCGGGCTCGGGCCGAGCCCCATGAGCCGTGAGCCAACCCGGGTCGGGCTTTTTAAGGCAGAGCCCTGGCCGTCGAACTTTTTTGACATCGTTACTAATGTAATAGAGAGAATCGTAAGTCTGATTCTATAAATATATGACTGTTGCAGAGAACACATAAGTAATGTTCTCTTGCCACGACAGCAATGGAGAGTTTTTGTCTTGCCTACTGTGGGCAGGAGATCAAATCTATTGTAATTATTGTCATGAAGCTAAAGTTTTCTTTTGTTTTCATTCCCTTTAAAAAGATTTGGAGCACTTCGAATTACAGTCTGGTCGGATCACTACCGTCAACCTTGGAAGTTCGAGAAATGGTTGTGAGCTCAGAACTAATATATTTGGGATGTAAGAGTGGTATTGTGGAAGTTTGGTGCAAAAAGAAGCAAACTAGAGTAGAAACACTTCAAAGTAATACCAACAACAAAATTCTTTGCATGGCTCTTGATAACGATAAAGATATTTTAGTTATCGGGACATCTGATGGAAGAATTCAGGTAATGTACCGCTAAAATCTTCTCTTTGACGTGCCAGATACACGAACATAGACAAATAACTTCAATTTTCTTTATGCAGGCATGGGAGCTAAGCTGAATAACTTAACTGATTTCAGGATTAAGAATCGAAGGTGAAAAAATGTAAACATTTTTTACTAGGAATAAGCATATCAATATCAGCTATTCAATATGTATATTCTTCATGTCAAACGGTGACATTGTTTATGCTCAAAATCCAGTATACTAAGTTACGTAAAATCCAGATCGAAGGATTGTACATAAATATATTTAATATTGAAGATCTTTTTAGGGAATAAAACAAAAAAATTGTTCCAAATTCATTCAGTTGGTGGGTGATTTTAACTTATCTTTTTATCGTTTGTTTTATACTTCATGACTGGTTGCTTAGTTTCTGTTTGGTGTAGATTAAAATCAAATTTTTAGTAGATTTTGATAAAAATTGATGAAATATATGGTTGAAAATTTTTGAGTCCTGTAAAATATATGATTAAAATTAAATGTTTGTTGTTAAAAGAGAGAAAAGGGAAGAAAAAATATAAGTCAATAGACTTGTGTGTATTATAATGAAAATCAAAGCCATATATTTATAGGGAATTATTAGGGATACAATAGTAATAATTTCTAGGTTATAGGGATACAATTGTCATTCACTAATAAACTTATCATTTACAATACTTCTCATTGAATGGTACATTACAAAATATCTACCACATTAAAACATTATTTGATAAAAAAATCAATTGGACAAAAAATCAAAAGAAGGAAAAAGAGTACAGTTGTTTTGGAATATAAAAGAAAAATGTTGCCTCGTTAAAACCTTGCTAGAAAAATCTAATAGGATGAAACCTAAACAAATGAAAAAGAGTACAGTTGCCCCCCCCTCCCCCAGATGTTGATCACTGAATATCTTTGAGTCGACGCATTCGAATCTTGTGAACCAATTTCTTGAATGTAGATGTTGGAGGTGCTTTTATAAATAAATCAGTCATATTGTCACTTGAGCAAATTTGTTGAACATCAATGTCATCATTTTTCTAAAGCTTATCTGTATGAAAGAATTTTGGAGAAATATGTTTTGTTATGTCACCTTTGATATAACCACTTTTGAGTTGTGCAATATAGACAACATTTTTTTCATACAAATTGTTGGACAATCTTTTGTTGAAGTTAATCCTCGTGATGATTGGATATGATGGGTTATGTTTCTCAACCATACACATTCTCGGCATACTTCATAGATTACAATAATATATATTTTCCTCCACATGTAAATATGTATTCTGTTTGTGATTTAGCTTTATGTGGGTTAAAGAGATAACTTGCATTTGCATATCCCATTAAAGCAAATCCCGACTTTTGAGAATAAAATAATCACAAATCAATAATACTGTTTAGGTAATGAATAACATATTTAACACCATTTCAATGTCTTTATATTGGTGCAGAACTTTATCTTGTTAGGAGATTTACAGAAAAAGTTATGTCATGTCGAGTACAGTTTACAAGATAAGTTAACATTTCAATTGCACTAAAATATAGTACTTCATGACCAAAAACCTTTTCTCTATCTTCAAGTGAACAAAAATGATTTTTTTTCACATCAAGTGATCGAACAACCATATGTGATGCCAATGAATGTGCATTATCTGTATAAAAGTATTTTAAGACTTTTTTCTGCATATATAGATTGATGGACAAATAATCTTTTTGGAAAATATTCAATCTGCAATCTAAAAGAAAGTTTGATTTTTTTCCAAATCTTTCATCTTAAATTCATTTTTCAAATAATTTGCAATTTTGTTGAGCTCTTCAAAAGTTTTAATTAAATTTAAATTATCAACATAAGCTATCACAATTGCAAATCCAATATTTGTTTTCTTTATTGAAAACACATGGGCAAACATCGTTATTTTTATAGCATTCCTTCAACAAATATTCGCTATGGCAATTATATCACATGCATACGAATTGTTTCAATCTATATAATGATATTTGCAATTTAATTGAAAACATGGTTCTCGGACATGTTTTATTTTGTTCCTCGTAATTTGAGTCCCTCATGTACTTTCATATTACGTCACTATTAAGTGAACCATACAAATAGGTAGTCACTACATCCATAAAGCGTATATCGAGCATTTCCATCAAACTAATTAAGAATATAAAAGTGATGATGTCCATTACGGGAGAATATGTTTCCTTATAATCAATTTATGGTCTTTGTGAGAAACCTTGAGCTACGAGCCGGATTTAATATCTTGTAATTTCATTATTTTCATTTATCTTTCGTACAAAAACTTATTTGTATCCAACAGTGATAACATTTTCAGGTGTTCGAACTACAAGTCCAAACACTTTTCGTTTATCTAAGAAATTCAATTATGCTATATGACTTCTTTTCACTTTGGCCAATCATTTTTATGTTGACAGTCTTTAACATACTGTATGCGAAAATATTGTCTATAACAACATTATTTTATTCTCAGTCTCATTATTTTCGAACACTTGTGGTTCTTCAGGAACCATATTTTCAATATTTGATTGATCAATTTTTTCCAATATTACTTCTTCTTAAGTTTTTAATTCATTTTTCTCTTGTACTTTTCTTTTTTGACGTACAGAGTCTTTTGAACCAATTGGTCGATCACGACATATTTGAGATTCAAATAGCAAATTGTCCACATCAATTTTTGCTGGAATATTTTTTTCGTATATATGACTTTGTCAATTTCTTCGGATGAGAGTTGTTCTAGTGGTTTGCATCCTGCCCCACCATCTGTGGGTTTGGTTGTTATTGACCCAACTTATATGCCTAATCCAATTTTGGCTAAGGATAATGGTAAAGTGAAGGACGTTGTGATTGCGCCTCGTCGGAGATGGACTTCTATTAAGAGAAATCAAAGGAAACAAAACAGTACATCAAATGTGATTTCTCATTCTACTTCTTAGACTGTTACCACTGTTGCTCCTATTATCTCCATCGCTATAGTTACTACATCACAAACAGCTACTAATCATATGGTTCCTAGTCTTTATACTGCTCCACCTGTTATTAGCAATATTGTTCCACATATTACTACCTCTCTACCATCAAATCATTCTATAGTTGCTCCTAATATGGTGGATACTCAGAGTTCTCATATTATTACATCAGCTCCTCATTTAGGAGTTCAGTCTCCAGACCCCATCAGCAGTGCTCCTATGATGGTTAGTTCTACATGTTTTGATCCTTTTTTGGTGGATATGTTAGAGAGGCCACTGGTTTATATGGAGTCAGATGTTCTTGTTATCTCTACACTTTGACAGCAGAATATAGTCTTTTTTATCTACAAATCAGTCAGATTTTGATGTTTTTTCTCATATTAAAGTTCATCAACAGGGTTCATATCTTCGATCTTCTGCTAATGACTTGGCAGGTATAGCTGGTAGGACAAAGGATGATGGTTTTGTCCTAGTTGGTCAGAAAATAAATTCGAAAGCCACTGATACTTCATTTTCGAGGATGGTGACTAGGAGTCAATCACATGATAACTTTTCACGCACATCCAGATGAGTACCATCATATGGAATGCAAGAGGTATAGCAGCTACTCGCGACATCTAAAGAGACTTATACAACTTTATCAGGTTTATCTCTTGATTATACTATAGTCTTTTGTTCTTCAGCATAGATTTACATATATTCGACGATATCTGCGCTTTTACACAAGAATTCAGAATGTGTCGAACAAGATCTGATTTTTTTTAATGCGGGGACTACAGTTATTGTTATTGTTGATCATCATCAATTCCTTCACGTTAGAGTTGAAGATCTCAGTCTAACGCGTCCCATCCTTAGTAGACTTCACGTTATTGAAACGACTTAGAAAATATTTTTAAAATATCATTATATTGTACATGAAAAATTAAAAGAGTAAAATCTTTTTTTTTTTTATGTGATCAATGTTAAACCATTTGAAAAGTCTATTATGGCCCCGTTTGTCTCCCATTATTCTAAAATATTATTTACTACAGTAAGATTCTCCACCACTCATTCATCCAATAAAATATTCTACACACAAATCAATAAAGTTATTTTAAATTTGAACCACACATTCTCCAAAAAATACTATTCATTACTCTATTTCTACTCCCAAAATGGGAGACAAACAAGCCCTAAATTGCTTATTTGATCAGATTGGCTCTACACTTAAGGTTTTATCTTTTGTTCCTAGCTCGTCATCAATGTGAGAATTCAAATTTTTTTTTTTTTTTTTGATAGCTTGATACCAGCGATGCATTTTTATGATGACCTACTAGCTACTATGTTGATAACACTATGATCTATGCTAGACATGCTGCGAATTATTAAGATTATAATTGACTATACATGTAATCTGTGAGTTTATGTTTCAATCCTTACTTACTACGCATGAATTATTTTTAATTCAATTTATTTAAAGAATTTATGAATA
>CAIGRB010143920.1:36359-51232 GCA_903798255.1 Fraxinus quadrangulata
AAGACTCCAAGATTCAATTCAAACTTTATTTGGGTGATGTCGATTCTTCAATTTTTCTTGTTTTCTTTCTCATAATTTGTTAGACTAGTTTTCTTTGTATTAGGAGAACGTTGAACCGTGTAATATGAATTTTTAATCTTTAATTTTACATACTTGACATTGAAAACACGTTTTTGGATAACGAATGATTTTCTTTTCTTCACAATTATTGTGCACGGTAGTTGTGTGAATGTGGTGACCTATTTTATGCATTCGAAAGAAGCGAAGTAGTTTCGACAAGATGTAAATCATCATAGGGTTTGATAGGGAATGGAAATATAATGTTATGCTCTATGTGAATTTTTAAGTGTTCATAAAAAGAATCATGCATTCTTGTATGCTTGTATCCGTCATAAAAATATAATCGAGTCATATATGAGAGTAGGTTTAACATTACTCAAGAAAGATTGTTAATTAAAATAAGAACATTCATTTGTCAAAATTCAATCGTGTTGTCAAAGTGTAGAATTAAAGTTAAAAAGAATTATTGCATGGAAATTCGGGATCCTAGTGTGTTTGTCATTTATTAAACACATTAATTTGCATCACATTATTCTTGTTTTGGTTAAAGTCGTGATAATTAAAATTGAGCTAAATCAATCTCGGTAGAACAATACTTGGATTCAATTCCACTTTATTACTTGTTAACGAACCGTATACTTGTGATGATTTTAATTTGAAATATATTTTTGTGAACACACACCATTCTTCCCATCCTCTGTAATCGTTACAAAATGATTCCTGATGAACATAAAAAACGACTTTAGCTGTTTTTTTTGTAACTTAATGGACCGATAACACAAAATACTTGTTTTCCTTTGCTTTTAGTGGAAAAGTTGGCAACCAATTCTCCTTTAATGCATTGACATTTACTATTATATTCCATGGCTTTTGCAATTAGTGCTCCACGATACAAACAAAAAATTATGGTATGAATTTAATGAAGAGAGAAAAATGAATAAAATAGCCGTTCCACCCCCATATAATCCATACGGGAAGAAACAGATTATTCTTGTTTCCTCCGGTTGGAAAATTTAGAAATTGAACTCTCCTTGAACTCATTTTCCCTTGTACACCAAAGGGTTTTTTCCCAGTTGAGAAAATATGGAGAATTCAAATGTGGAAAAGACTCCTGTGCCGCTCGCTAGACGTACAGGAGGCCTTCGGACCATGCCTTTTGTTATCGGTAAATCTTGTATCTTTAGTCGAGTCGAATACTACACATAAAGTATGCCATAATATTTATGTATATGCTGATTTGTATAATTTTTGAATTCAGCGAATGAGGCATTTGAAAAGATAGCAAGTTTTGGACTTCTGCCAAATATGATATTGTACCTTGTGTCTCAGTATCATTTTGATGCTGCAACTGGAACAAGCATTTTGTTCATATGGGGAGCCATTTCAAATTTCATGCCAATCTTGGGAGCTTTCCTTTCTGATTCATATTTGGGTCGATTTCTTGTGATTGGCATGGCAACAATTGTTAGTCTTATGGTTAGAAATTCTTTCCCCTCAAACTCTTCCTTGCATAGATTCATTTAACCAAGCAATAAACATTAGGGAAAATTAATAGGGTTTCGACCTTTTAGGTAGCATGGTTTTTCGTCTCTAATTTTTAAAAATGAGTTTTGGGTCTCAACCTATTTAACTCTTTGAATCTGGATCCTTGCGCCATCATTAAAGTGAACATTAAAATTGCACATGACTTTCACTTGAATTAATGTTGATTATGAATTGGTTTGATAATTTTTATCTTTAGCTTTAAGTTGCGTGTCATTAATTTTTAACGTCCACATGAAAGATTTTCATCCCTTGAGGATACAATTTACTTATTTAAATAGGTTGGGAATTCACAACCTCTCTTCTGAAGGATGGAGACTCATAATCAAATCAATTAGAAAGTTTAGAGAGCTCAATCGTAAGTTTTCCTAAACGTACCAATGAAAAGAACTAGTAGGGAATGAACTTTTAACGAAATTTCATATTGCTTTTTAAACTTCATTTTGTAAAGTTATTAAAGTGTTGAGGTCAAAATAAATAATTAATTTTAACCATAAATTTCATAAGGTTCATAATTTTTAGAGTAATACTATTTAATCTCACTAGAAATATAGCATTAAATGATAAGTGAAATTAAACTATTCATTTAATTTCACCTTTCATTTAGCCTATCATCTAACACCACCTAGACTGAGGTTGTAACCCCAGTAGGGCTACAAATTTCAACCACTTATCAAAATGAAAAATGTCACTTGTACACTCTTTCATTGACAGGATTGTTGGTCTTTATTGACAAGTATTGATTGGATGAAAAAATTGTGTAAAATTTAAAGTTTTCAATGATGTTTTGTCACATGGTAAAGTGAAAAAAAAAATGTAAAAGATGATGTAAATGAAGCACGATTGTATCAAAATCGGCTAAATATTTATCAAAAGCTTTGTCAAACGGCCACTTTCAAACGGCCACTTTCTTCTTATGTGATTGTTGAATGTAAACTTTGTTTCATTTTATCTAAACATTAAAAAAAAATGCTTGTTACACTTCGATAATTTTATCTTGTGCTTTATATATATATATATATATATTAGCAGAGTGGATATGTAGCCATTTCGGCGAGTAAAACTAATAGATAAGAATAGATTAATCGAATTGTAGCAAAGTTTAAGTTAAATGATTAACTTGAAATAAAATGAAGTTTAGTGATCAAAATGAAATATCGCTAAAAGTTCAATCGACCAATGTTTTAACCCTAAAAATACACTTTGTCATTTGAATTCGCTTCAAATATTTGATTGCAGGGACTGATTGTACTGTGGTTGACAGCCATACTTAAACAGGCAAGGCCATCTTCTTGTGATCCATATAAAGAAACTTGTATCAAACCAAATGCAGGCCAGATTGCACTTCTTTTCACATCATTTGTGCTGATGTCTATTGGAGCTGGTGGCATTAGGCCATGCTCTTTAGCATTTGGAGCTGACCAATTCGAAAACCCTGAAAACCCGAATAACGAAAGGATTATGCAGAGCTTTTTCGGTTGGTATTATGCTTCTGTTGGGCTCTCACTCATGATTTCACTCACAGTAATAGTTTATATTCAAAACGAATACGGTTGGGTCATTGGGTTCGGAGTACCGGTTGGCCTCATGTTTGTGTCTGCCATTGTTTTTTTCTTCGGTACAAATCTTTACATTAAGGTGAAGCCAATCAAGAGTTTGTTTACTGGTTTTGCTCAAGTTATAGCAGCGGCTCGGAAGAATAAACATGTCGATTTCCCGTTAAAGGATTCTGATGGATGCTATTATCGTGGCAATGATTCAAAACTTGTTGCTCCAACACAAAGATTAAGGTGAGTTTATATAGTTATTGAAGTATTAGTTTTAACCTTTCTATGGTACCAATATTATACTTAAGTTTCTTAGGCAAAAGTCTTGAGTTCGAATTATGAGAAACGCGATAGAAATTCATCAGGGATTTAGTACTTCTATTACAGAATCCAAATAAGTCATGCAACCCTTGTTCAACAATTTAGCAAGTCTTCATGGCTATAATTATAGCAATAGATGGCGTAACCTTTATTTCCGCAAAGCCAAAAATACTCGGCATGTTTGAGGATTCAAATGCCACTTTCTTTTCATGGCAGTCGATCCCAACTAAAAATACTCATTACGCTTGAGAGGTTCAGAGGTTCACATGCCACATTCTTTTTATGACAGTCAATCTCAACATGATATCTCGATAGCTAATCCATCCCTAATATGATATTATAGACACGAACATCTAGTACGTGTTACCATTACTGAGAAACCTCTCGACATACAATTTGAATTCATTACTGCTTCGGAGGGTGTGGATCCATGTGCATAAGCGGTTTCTCTAATTTCTTGGTAAATCTTGAACTTGTAAATGAATAGTACTATTGTCTAACCTTGTGGTGCACAAATAAAGCTCTGAGATCCACTTTCTTATGTGTTCTTAGGTTCCTAAACAAAGCCTGCATTATCCAAAACCCGCAGAAAGAATTAAACCCTGATGGTTCAGCTTCAGATCCATGGAGTCTATGCACAATCCAGCAAGTAGAACAGCTCAAATCACTGGTCAAAGTACTCCCCATGTGGTCGACCGGCATTGTCATTGCTATCACCATTAGCCAACACTCGTTTCCAGTACTCCAAGCAAACACCTTGAACAGACACTTCATTGGAAAGTTTAGCATCCCTGCCGGCTCCTTCGGCCTGTTTGGAATCCTTACTTTAACACTATGGATTGCCATATATGATCGAATCCTTGTCCCTTACATAACAAAGTACACCAAAGATCCCCGTGGGATTCCTGTCAAATACCGTATAGGAATCGGATTATTGATTTCTTGTCTCTCCACAACCGTGTCAGCATTGGTTGAAAAAAAGCGTCGCGCAAGAGCCCTTGAAGAAGGATTAGCAGAACTTCCAAAAGCAGTGGTGAACATGACTGCAATGTGGATAGTTCCACAGCATTGCTTGAGTGGATTGGCCGAGGCGTTCAATGCAATCGGCCAAATCGAGTACTATTATTCACAGTTCCCCAAGAACATGGCTAGTATTGCAGTGGCACTTTTCGCACTGGGAATGGCCTTTGCTAACTTGATTGCAAGCTTAATAGTTAAAATTCTGGATAATTATTCGAAAAAGGGAGGGAAAGAAAGTTGGGTTTCGACCAATTTGAACAAGGGACATTATGATTATTATTGGTGGATTCTTACAATGCTTAGTGTGGGAAATGTCTTCTACTACATCATTATCAGCTATTTTTATGGGAATTTTGAAGAAGAAAAGGTTTGGAACGAGGATGACGACGAGAACATCAAGGATGGAAATGATGCCATCATTGAGACGGCAAAATCAAAAGATTCTCCAAAAATATTAGCTATTAATTGAGTTGTGTTTGCTTTTACCGTTTGGTAAATGTAGAAACTTGTTACAGGAATCAACTACCAATAAATATAACCCTTGTTTGTAGTTAGATTTCGAACTATGTTTCCATACATCTCCTGTCCACATTGCACACGATAAAACTGTTGACGTTGCAAGAGAACCTTACTTATAATTCTCTGCAAAAGTCATTCAAAAAACCATAAAATTTTCTCAGACACATCAACAGCTGATGTGAGAAGTTTTTATCTTGCCTGGGGCACAAAATTAATTCTATGTTTCCATATAGTATTGGACTGTGTATACTACAATAAATAAGGTTTTCATTTTTTTTTTATTCTTTAATTTTATACAATTTTTATTTTTTAAATTTTTGCGGGTTCAAGTAAGCAATTTGTAAAACGCACTAACTAGCTTGGGAATACATTTTTATTTTTTAAATTTTTGCGGGTTCAAGTAAGCAATTTGTAAAACGCACTAACTAGCTTGGGAATTGAAGATTTTTGCAATTAAAGTTTATCAACAAGAAGTAAACTTCAATTGATACAAATTTTATTGAAAAATAACTCTAAAAACACCGCGTATAACCTGGTAAAAAGGGGTCGGAAATTGTCTCAAGAACTTTTCAATACTAACACAAAAATAAAATTTTTATTGAGGGAGATAATCATAATCAAGAAAAGAATGTAGTGAATACGTAAATTGAAGGTACCTGAGATTATATTAATAGTTAAGGGAGAATCTTAATTGAACTATGTTTGGGAGTTTTAGTGTATTAGCTCTACAAAGGCAGCAAATATTTGTGAGATCTATACTAATTTCTTATTATGGAACTAATAATAAGCAAAAAGGCCATAATTATAATGGCATATATTTTAAAAGTGCAAATCAAGTGTATGAATATACCTCTAATGTGCTAACAGGACACTCTAATCTAATCTCTTCAGACAGAAATTCATACTCTTCTTTACTCGATACCCCTTGATGAATCATTTCACAAGTGAGCTGTAATTGGGAACAGCGTCGTAAATATCTGGATTCAACCCTTTTCCGGAGGTTAGGCACAACCATTTTACCGAAGCTTACTCCAGTTCCTTGAGAAAATCAATATTGTCGACAAAGACCTGAAAGATTCATACAAGCATTATTTCATGTAATTGTTCTCTGCACAAACTTAATGTTCATGTAATTGTTCTTTGATATAATACATGTCTGGCATTATTTCCAATTATTAACAACTCCAGAGACAAGAACCTTTCAAGTTTCNCGACTTATCACTTTCATTCACACCCACGGCCATCAAAACTGGCGTGCTCTCCCCAAACAAGCCGGTACTCTCTCTCTCTCTCTCTCTCTCTCTCTCTCTCTCTCACACACACACACACACACACACATCACTATCCCGTTCAATAACATTTAGCAACTTCTCCAAGCAATGCACAATTCCACTACCATCAGCAAGAATACAAAATGAAAAAGAAAAAAAAAAAGTAAATAGCATCGGGAACGGTAAGTTTTAGCTTTCCGGTGGAGGGAATTCATAATTGCTTTACATCTTTTTCTTGAAGATTATAACTTCTTTTATTTTTGATATGTAGTAACTTCATTTATTTAGTTATCCATTTGTGGCTTGCTCAGTAAGATGTATTTTACTGGAAGTGGCAAGGAAGAAAATAAGCTAAATTATTGTCTATTGTTGTGTGAGTAATATCTAGTACTAGTAGCGTACCAAAGATGCACTTGGTTACCTTTGGCACACCATATTAAACTCGACAAGGATTAATGCAATCCTATATTAATAGTGTTTGGTGAAAATAATACAGGTCAACTTCTAGGATAAAATCATCCAAAGTAAAGTCATGGACTTGAGGGTGGATTAATATCAATTAACACATACAATCACCATAACTCCCTTCTATCTTTCTCTATATTTAGTAGCAAAAAGAAAAGCAAGAAACAAAAACACAAATAGAAAGTTTAAACCAAAAACAAGGACATGCAGATTTTCTTATACGTAAATAAGTTTTCAAATAAATAACTTTTTATTAATAAATCTTAAAAATATTTAGCTAAGAGTTTCTTTCTAAAAGTAACTTTGTTAGTAAAAAATATGAAAACTAAATTATCCAAATTTATTAATGAAAGCTCAAAACATGTAAGTTACTTATTTTAACATTAACTTAAGAGTTACACTTTCAAAAAATAACGTTTACTTAAAGTAAGAAAATATAATTTATCACATGTTTGAGGAAAAAAAGCAAATTTACTTGTAAATAAATAAGTAAATTTACTTATGAATAAATAAGTTTAATATAACTACTATTTTGTATTTAAAGTAAAAATAAATTACTTATTTTGACATAAAATGTATGAATCACTTTAAAAAAATAAAAAATTTAATTAATTAATTAATGAACAGTAAGAGAAAAGTAAGCATATTTATAGAAAAGAAGTTCCTTGAAGTAATTTTTTTTTAAGCTTAGACAAAAATACTGTCATAATTATTTTAATTTTCAATATCTATACATTCTTCTAGTACGGCGTAGTACCAAATGCTGAATTATACATCCTGATCCAACACGGTGTACTAATAAACGCACCGTTGATGTCTTCTTTCTCTAGAAAACTCTCAACCAATGCTTTGTATCCTGCTAGTGACATTCCTTCTAGGAAACCAAGCATCTTACCCTGTTCCTAGTAACATTTATGCCTCTGTTTGGCCTCCATTATTTCTCATTAAATTATAATTAATTTTTCTCTCTTTTCTTATTAACCACATATTTTTCAATAAAATAATATTATACATAAACCCAAAAACTTTTCCTTCTTTTTTAATTCCACATTCTCCAAAAAATTACTATTCCTTTCATTATAATTTGAAATAATGGGGGTCAAATGGGCGCTATATAAGGTTTTAACTGCATTGAGGTTTGAAAACATAGGTTTCAATGATTGTTCGACTGTCGAAACTTAGATCTAAGAATTGCAACAAATGAATAAATAGATTTGAGCTAAATAAAAAAATAACATTATTTCAAACCCAATTTGAAATTTATTACTTAGAACATCTTCCGATAGGGATCATTGCTACACTTGGACTCTTCATTTCACACAGCAAATGACAATATTTCCATATGAAATTCATTGCTCAGAAAATCTTACCATATGAATTATTGCTACCACTTTTACACTCAATCTTCCTCAAGACATTGAGTTCCTTATTCGACATCCATAAACCAAAATGGCATATAACAAATATTGATTTAAAACTGAGAGGAACGGGCACACCCCTAACGCCATTCAAAAACAAAAGACAAGAAATTTAAAGCAGTAATATTTTGGTCTGATAATAATTAAAGCAATGAACATTGAAAAGCAAAGGTCATACCGACTTCCAACCATCAGGATCAAGATATGCAGTAATCTTGGTATTAATGCCAGGTAAAGGTCCAGGTTCTCGAGCAATTACTCCCCCAGATAGCTTGATTGCTTCTGCAGTTTTATAAACATCGTCTGTGCCTATTGCTATCTGCAAGAAATTCATAGTCAGTAGGCTTATTCAAATTTGGATTTTACACTTTCAAAGACAGCAGGCATAATATATCATGCCAAGCATGGCAGAATTAAAATAATGCTAGGAAAATGAAAAAAGTCTACCTGAGCGTAAGCATTTCCTTCGTCATATTCAGTAACACCATAATTGTATGTCAACTCCAAGACAGTATTTATATCTTCCACACCATGACCCATCATCGCTATTGTATACTTCAGAGAGGATCAAGAGCACACATCAGTACATAGGGATCTCCAAACGTAATACGATGCGACCAGGAAAAGCATGTTTGGCTAAGCTTAAAAGGAAGTAGAAGCTACTTTTAAGTAACTTTTGGTACCAAACTTATTTGGATATATTACTTTCTCTTACTTGTAAGTAAACATTGCAATACAACAGTGGCACAAAAGCAAAAGGTCAGCAAAAATCAAAGTCTCAGGCACATAACAATTGTTTTGAAAATTCTAACACATGCACACAGACAAGATATTTACTGAATAGTTCACAATCTTCAAAGTTCTCTATCAACTTGACCTAATAAGGAAAATGTCAGGAATACCTTGTATTCAGGATTATCTCGCTTGCAAAGAAGCTCCATGCCAAAAGCCTAAAAAACGAGGCATAACTTAGCGATTATGCAGTATAAAGGACAGATAAGGCAAAGCTAACAGATGAAGCTGCAAAGAATAATAATTTAGGGATAAGTAATACACTGTACTACAGCAAAAATGATGTTGATGATTATGAAATATTAAAAAACGAAAAAAAATGTGCGTTTCTTATTTCCTAAAAGCAGACCACACCTTCTCATAGAACTCAATAGAACGATCAAGATCTCCTACTCGAAGCATTACTTGACACAATGTAACAGTCAATATTAATCAACTCTATCCATTTTAAAATTAGGAGAAAGAATCATGCAAGCATGCTTTTAAACAAAGATAAAATCGTAAATATCAAATGTCGACACTTAACAAGTCATCTATCGAAAGGCCAAGAACTGTGTCACGCTAGAATATACAAAAGAGCTGCAGATAACAACCTAGAAAGGGAAGTATCAATTAAATGCATTAATGGACAGCGGACTCATGGCACTGGTGCCTGTTAGGCTTGGTTCCTGAATCATACTATTCATCTATGAACACGGTTTCCAAGCACCTAATATTTAAAAAATAAATAAATAACTTGAAAGACGAAAGCATTTAACTGAATTCCTACAGCAAAACATAATACTCTTATTGAGGGTTCACTAGTTTAGAGAAAATTTGAACAAATGCAACTGAAAAGCACAGATAAAAGGTATTTGAGTCTTTGACATTATAGCTATGAAGAAACATCATCTAGTTTAAATCGTATCTATTGCATTCTTATATAGATTGACAGAAAAACTTACATCCTCAACTGCAATGTCAAAATGACCATATCCGGTCCCAATATCATATTTCTCAATCCCATAATCTGACGGAATCATCAGATAAAACATAGTATTAAAGAAAAATCAACTTAGGTTGGTGGAGAAAGCACATGCCCCCGAAAACAGGCACGTCATAATAATATTTGTGCCTTCAATTGATACTTAGCAGATCAAGAAAATAATATTCGAGAAAAATTGATGAATGCTTACTGTATGTAAGTTCGATAACAAAGTGTGAATCTTCTGGCCCATATCCAAGAAATACATTTGTCTATTTTTCCTCAGGTATGTCACGTTTTCTAAGCAGTTTCATCCCAAGACACTCGGTGTAAAATCTGCAGCCACCATTTGATTATATTTACACAACCAACTGTACAAAGAAAAACCAGAAAGCCAAGATAGAATGCAAATTATAGTAAAAAGAAGAGGCATACTTTATTGTTCTGTCTAAGTCCCCCACGCGGTAAACAACATGTAGCATTCTTCTCTTATCTTTCTTAACCCATTCTAAGGCATTTTCTTGGGTAGTAGCAGTACTTGCTTGTGCCATGTTACCTGCTGCACAAGCTGATTTGCTGGTGCCCTCTCCCCTAGACATCTTACAAGTCTTAAGGCCAAAGCACTGTAACTGTGACACCGCTGGAAAACATACAGATTAGCAGGTAAGCAGCACTCCTTTTCAGTCCACCAATCTTTAAGTAACTCATATATTTTATGTCGCATGATTCTTTCTGAGGTAGAAGCATCAGCGTCGAGGATCATTCCTCGAAAATAGAATAAGAATTTTCTTTACGATTGATCCTAAGATTAGCAAGAAAAGAAGAAATTAAAGCACAAATGGCATACTGTAATACTGAATTGAAAGAGGGACGTTATTGATGTATCAGATCAATTCTTGCAAACTTATTAATACAAGGAACATTATAGAGATGCTAAAACATTTGAATTTTCTCTCACTGAACTTAAGCAGTTTCTAGCCCAAAAGTTGGATAGTCAAATGCAAGTGTCACTATAATCCCATCAAATTTAAGTTTATTCAATTCACAGTTCTGATTTGATATTATCGAATTGAATTTAACAACAGCGACTATTTTAATACAGAAGACAAAATAAATAGATAACACGAACCTCTTTAGTTTGGATGTTTTATAAGGTTTAACCCAAAAATTATATCGATCACTCCTTAGTTTTATTGAAGTATTTGATCAATATAAAAAAGATGATGGTTAACTATGTTATTGCATACAAAGTAAAATGAAGATTGAAAAGTTTTAGTAAGTTACCAAAATTCATTATTCAAATAACTATAAACAATTTATGTAATCCAAGCTAAACCGAATGAGGCCTAATTTTAGTAATAATTCTGCAAGAAAATTGTAAACAAGAACATGACCTTGTGTCTATCAAGGAATTAGTGATTTGGAATAGCAATCATACCTAAGTCCAAATTATTCTTATCACTGACTCCTAAACTCAAGCTCCAAATTTCATTCAAATACACCAGAATCTTGAACTGTTAAGAACCGTGCAAATGCCAAAAGAATGAAAGGAAGATAAGTAAATTGAGAATCTTAAGTATATGACACCCAGTTTCATCTATTCAGTGACAAGTTGCTAGAAATGCGAAGGAAGACTCACGATTGGTAATCAGAAACTTCATATAGCAGAAACAAAACCACATCGGCCATTATTTTCCAGCAAAAACTGTAAACCCTTTGTATCATTATGTCAAAGATTAACCAAAACAAAATCAGCCAGTTTTTAACTACTCAAATTAAGATTCAGAGAGAAACCTTATCCGTAATGCTGATTAAAATATACAGAGAAGCACTTACTTAACCATACAACAACCACTTGTCTCTCCAATTTAAACGTGTACATACAACAAAATTTACTATCCACCATTCGATATTCCATACGAAAAAAAAAACATCTGTGTATTAACAAGTTAAACCTCCAACTCATTGAACTGCTATAATTGAGTCGAATTCAAGAGGTGGGTCAGCATAAAAACAATAATTCCAGGAAAGAGTAGATGAAAAGATAGAAAAATTTAAGGGAAACAAGCAACTTACAACTGCCGAGATGTAAGAAACTGAGTCTCCGACTGGAATTGGAGGAATACAGAGACATGCCCAAACGAGAGCCCCCCGAAAAACTCAAAGACGAGAGCGAAGGCATAATCGATGACGCCATAGGAATTATCGTCACCATCTCCGTGTATAAAGTATGTACAAACACAATTTTATAGTCATAAGATAAGATCAGAATTTCTCGTATTAATATGGGGGGAATAAGGAAGTGAATAGCGTGGCTGGCACTGGGGAATTGTACGGGTACGAGGAACCAGCCAGATTAGGATGTCAAAATATCTCTTTATTATTTGTGATCGGTCGATTAAAGTGAAATTTTCGAGTCTGTTAACGAATGAGAACCGGAATAGCAAGATATTCCGTCCCATCTCATTCAGTCTTATTGTCATGCTCGATTTCTCCAAATGAAGCAAGAATTCTCTATTTAGTCGGAGAATTGATTTTAGAACGATGAACATATCTAGATTTGAATATTTTTTTCTATATTTTTAAATTTAAATTGTATTTAGAGATAATAATTAATAAATAAATAAAAATTGTTAATATTTTAATCTCATTCCGTAATATCCTTCCACGCAGTCCGTCTTAACTTCATTAAAATTTCGACAGAGCGAAATAAAATGAGTGCCTCAATCCTATCCCATTGTCATATCCAATCAACCAGAAATTTCTCTACAAGACTGAGCTTTATAACGAATTTTAGACAACTGAAGTCCATTTTAATATACTTTAAATGCATGAAGTGTGGACATGTTTCAATTTCTAACATTGACCCCGCTTTTCACTTAATTGAATTGTCTTCAGGCTACATACGTGCAAAACAAAGCTCAAACATCAGTCCTTACATGAGCCTTGAGTCCGTTTAAAATTTAAAAAAAGGGGGCGGAGCCGAGAGGAAAAAAAATTCTTAACGAAAAATTTTCTCCCTGATTTTTTTTTTTTTTTTTAGCCCAACCCCTCCGTCGCCTCCTGTTTAAAAATATTAATTTGCATTTCAAACAATTATTTTAGGCCAACCAAAATTGAAGTTTCCTCTTTCAACATATAGTCTACCCATTTCTCTTCCTCAAATTAGAAAGTATTACTTACTCTATCAAAACCTAACTCTTTGATTGCGTTAGAGGCCTTCGTCTTGCGCCGCTTAAGATTCAATCATGGATTTTCCAATCCACCGCCTTGTGCATTCAAATAACTAAGTTTGGGGCCAAGAATTAGTTGAGTAGTTCATCGACATTTTCAGGCATAAATACTCAAGTAAAGATGATAAGAACGATTTATGGTGAACTGACTCGATTAGCTATTTTTGTACGATTGGATGGTAGTGGGAATGTGCATCAGCTAGATACTTTTATTGTTTCAAGATGACAAGGTCTTGAAGTTATACCAACTTAAATTTAGGAATGTTCATTAATGATTGATGTTGTTCACCTAACCTCTTACAAATATGATATTGTGCCCAAACAGCCAAATTTGTGTCACGCGTGGAAAACGAAGGCACATAATGTGAATATTTAATTAAACAGAAAAAAAAAATTATACTAGAGATGGTCCAATGGACATGGGGTTGACAAATAAACATTTTACAGAAACTAATTTATCATAAACCTGGGAAGTTGCTAACACTACACACGTCACGTCTAACGTCTCAATTTATTTTTATTCAAATTATGTGTCTTCTTCTCTTAAGATAGGTTCTTTTTGCATTGCTTTGATTCTATCCATTTTGTCGTTGTCCATCTCTATATCTGGATGCAACTATAGTCAGACATATAGAAATGAATAATATTATGTAGTATTATAATATCAATGTAGATGATTTTATGTATCATTAAATGAAATGCTCAATTAATTAATCACAAAATTTCACATTTAATTGAATTTATCACATAATGCAACATAAATCGGTTTCTAACACCACTGATACTAGATAACATTACGCTACAGAAATAGGTTTCTAATATATTTGTCATTTGGTATTTAATGTTGAACATGTAATTGAAAGAATTTAAAGTTGTTAGGTAAAATTTATTTATTTATTTAAATTGTGTGACATTCCCTTATTGAAGTCATTTATATTGTCCGCTCCAACATCGGCTTTGTAGGTTGAATTTGTATAGGCTTTGTATAGGTGTATTTTTCTTGTATGGGTCCTAAAGTTCTGTATGGGTTTGGATTTGGGTTAGAATTAGTATAAATACTAATAATGTAATTATATTATTCATATTGAATAAAATCCTCGCTTCGCTCCTTGTAAACGTTGGTACATTCTCGAACCACGTTAACTACTTGTTTTGATTTTTCTATTTCACTTCTATATTGTTTTACGCTTAAAATCCAAATAATTTAATCGTTAGGCAAAATGTGAGAATATATATATATTTGACTAAAAGTGATTATGATTTAAACTCTCCTAAACAAGTTTTTGATGCATCAAGATGGGTAAGCACCACTGGAACTACTTAAAATTAATTGAGAGAAATTACTAAAAATTAAAATCATTTTCGAGTAATGCTATTCATCATCCACACTAGTCTACATGACAACGAGGTCCATGATTCATTGTCTAATGAAAGGGATTTACTACCACATAAACTAATGTTGTATATCAATATTCGCCTTCTTTAGGCCACATCAAGTTTTGTTGTCAACTTAGCCCATTTTGGCAAATGTTCTTAAGTTATTTATCATCAATCAAATAACTTGTTATCAACGTATTTTATGAGACTTTCAAGTATAACTCATTTATCAAATACACACTTCTATCTATTTACAGAGACTTGGCTCCTTCCACTATTTGGGAGCTTATGGTTTCATATTCTACTTCATTCCTCGATAATTGTATTCACCCTTCCAAATAGTA
>CAIGRB010143920.1:52823-112321 GCA_903798255.1 Fraxinus quadrangulata
ATTTTTTTTTTTTTAAATCACTATTTCAAAACATATTTCCCTCGGAAATGGAGCTCAAATAGATGCCTAATATTTTGCCCCTATTTGGTAGAGATTAAAATCAATTTTTTAGTAAATTTTGATAAAAGTTAATGAAATGTGTGATTTAAAAGTTGTAGGTCTCATGAAATGTATTATTAAAATTGATTGTTGATCTTGACTTGGATTAAAATCTTGATTATAATTTCTACTAAACAAGACTTAACTAGTTAAGCATGCGCGCACAATAGAACAAACATCATGTTACATGCAACCATGCATGCTCAAACTATGCAAGATTTTACAATGCTACTATGTTGTCTGGGAGGGTTTGATACACTTCCTGACTAGATACTCAAAATAGGGGAGCATTTTTTTGAAATTTTGTATTCAAATGGGTCCCACTTTCATGTGAGTGTCCGTTAAGCAAGGTGGCAAATTCTTTCCGATGAAGGAACTTAATTCAAGATTTTATGCACAGGTCATCTCTGACATCATTAGTTTGTTTATTTTTTAAATTAATTCACAAAAATATATAATATGCATTATTGACAGATATAGATACGATAAGATAATATTTAATTGTGTTGAGGGTTTGTTGACTAAATGCATAATGACATAATGAATAACTTAATTAATAAAGACTTTATAACTTGTACAATTTTTCTTGCACATTTGTTGATAGATGTTGAAGTGATCCTTTATTTAAATTTCATTTCTTCAAATCAATGGCCGAAATGATGTCACGTTAGCATATGTCAACAAAGGTGCAAAATAGTGCAAAATAATTTCTGTGTAAGTAGCGTAATTGAATTAATAATTAATGATTAACACTGTCTCTCTCTCATTACTTTAATATTAGGACAAGAAATGTAATTTGAATTAGTCAAAATTTTCAACTTTTGTGTTACGTTGCAAATTCTTGAACTATATAGCATTTAATTATTGAAGTTCTGATATTTGATAGAGATGGGTCTCCTACTTTATCAAAGAATGTAGCACAAAACCAATGTCCCTGAGGTAGTCCATGTTACAAGAATGGTATTATTTGATAAAGAAGATTTTAGATACATTCATGATACTTCGACAAATTAGGCAAACAAAAAAACCGAACAATTCGATCATACATGATATTTCGATATATTAGATGTGGTAAAACGGGACAAAATATCCGAAAGTTTCTATCACACACTTTTCTTCATTAATTGCATCAAATCTTGTCAAATCCAATGCCATCAAGCATATCTTTCAAAAGACACTTATTTCTATTCAGCAACTGCAGTAGTCATCATACCTGTCAACTTGTTATTTGAGGCATTAATTAGTTATCTGAGGCAACAGAATTGTAAGAAACTAATGTCTCGAATAACAAATTTCTACATAGAATGATTACGGTAGTCACTGACTATGAATAATATTATTCTAACAAATATATATTCAAAAACTACATTTTAAGAAATCAAAGTTTTTAAAAAGAACAAGTACAAAATGGTATATGTTTGTCTCCTGAACCAATGAATGCAATATAAAGACTTGTATGTTAAAACCCTAACTAAAATCACCAGAATTTAATAACTTTTCTACTGTACCAGAATTTACACATTTAACCTCTCTCTTGAGGTTGTAGATTGAGACTGTGGAGCCCTTTTTTCTCTATTTGCAAACCATTGGACTGTTTTTTTGGCAATAGGCAGCCATAACCTTCTCAATTTTTCCTCAAAATTATTTTCTTGAACATAAAAAGAATCTCTGTTGTTGAATCTTTGATGGCTTGTTATTTCAGACATTGATCTCCTGTCTGAATTCGAAATTCTCGACCCGAATCTTGAGTTTTGTCTGGATTCATTTGAGGTTGTAGGAAAACTTGGAAATGGAAAAGAGTAATCGATTTTGTCCTCAAAAACTCTTTTTCTTTCCATCTCCTTCTTTACATTTATGATCTGTTCATTTTCTTCCTCAACCATATTTTTCGTTTCCATGGATTTTTCTTGCTCGTTCCTCGAATTCAAAGAAGAAAATCTTCGACTGGAAATGTCGTTAAGCATCTCCGAATTCAAGAACATCAGGTCGGAAGAACTTACGTTGCTCCAACGATTTTTCAACACAACATCAGAGATAGTTACTTTGTGATTGAATTTGTGAAGAATTTTCTTGTCTTTTTCGTCAGGATCATCGACAATTTCTCGTATAGGCAACTCTTCTTCCTTCTTGCTCTTATCAGAAAATTTTCTGAAACTGCTGCCAATGCTAAATCTTGAAGATCCTTTAAAACTTTCCTCTCTTTCAACACATAATTCTATGTTGGATTCCTCTCTAATCTCTGATTGATTATTCCATAAAAATCTCAAACTATTCGAATATGTCAATTCTGAAAGATCATCAGCACTTACTTTCTGCCTGCAAAGAGGGCAAGTCGAGTGTTTTTCGAGCCACTGATCAACACAATCAATATGAAATGCATGTTTACACTTAGGCAACAACCTAAGAATCTCACTATCTTCAAATTTCGACAAACAAACAGCACATTCAAGGCCTTCCCTCCAACCCTTAAGCGCAGAAAATCTAAAAAAAGGCAGGGATTCGATTACTGTTTTATCGATTCCTGAAGCATGAGACCTTGATCGAGCCAATCCATCTTGAATTTGCTGGTTCATGTTATGTACAGACGGCACGCGGTGACAGAACTTTGCATAAAGAATAAGGATAAAAGTTAAAGAAAACATGATAGAGAGAATACCAATTACAACTGCTAGACTTGGTTGAAAATTGTTGATTGCATCTTGTGAATTGGGCGCTTGCTCTTCATTTGATGGACGTTGTGCTTCCACATAGAAGAATATGAACATCAAATGGAAAAACAACACTTTTATGCCTAATTGATTCATAAAGAAATCTCGAAACTTTTTCGAAACACTGTATTTTACCCAAGGAGCATATATATAGAGCAATCAAATACTTATCTTGTATGTAGAAGTCAGTATTTGACAAATTAGTTGTACAATTGGTACCAAAATTCAAGTTAAGTCTTTCATAAAACAGATATCTTGAATTTGAAACCTAATGGCCGTGATAGAAATCAGTGAGAGGTAAAAGAGGTTCAACTTCTCCTAAAAAGAACAGTACGTAAGAGAATGATCGAGTTCAGTTTGGGTCATTTTTGGTTACGATCCGACATCTATGCCCAAGTCGTTAACTTATAATATTCTGTCCCGTTTCCCAATATTCGAACCCAAAATTTCATCTTATGAGATACTTAAGTTAAATCATATTTGTTTTTTCATAGATGTTTTCTGGTTTATAAATTAAAATAATTTATCTGATCAAGAGTAATAAAAGGTCAAAATTGATTGCATCACAAAGGCTTAAAATATCAAGAAAGTCAATGGCAGGGTAATTAAGTAGCTAAAATGCATGTGGGTGTTTCCCTGGCTATGCACTTTCGTGTATCATTTAAATTCTTATCATCAAGTCAGCTTTGATCACTCCATTTGAACCAACTAACATTAGCTATTATTGACTTAATTTATTTTCTAAGTATAATCTTCCTATGAGTTGAGCTCATGCAATACGATATACGATTTGTTTGATATAAATTAAAATTTAAATGTTATTATAAGTCAAAGTTAACAATAAATTATAACTACACGTTTTATAAAACCCACAATATTTCACCCACTTATTTTATCAACTTTCTTTAAAATTTATTAAAAATCTGATTTTAATTCCCACTAAACGGATAAATAGTATATACACGTATATTAATCTAAGTAGTAAATTAGATTATCCGTCTTTTTCTTTTGTCTAGGACGAAACGAATTGACTAATAAATTTATGGAAACGTTCATATAAACGATCGAATGTATAATGATAGGAATAATATCAATATTAGAGCATTTGAAACTTGGACCTAATACCATCTAGTAGAAGTGTCAAAATAACCGAGTTGTTACTAAAACCAAACTTTGAATTAGCTCAAATTAGGGATGACAAAATTTCCAACTCTCGCCCCCACCCTGCATAGTTCCATCTCAAATAGTAAACGAGGAGGGGATGGGAGAAATGGTCACCGCTCCCAATTTTTTTTTAAAAAAAATTATTGTTATTATTTAGTTTAAATCGTATTTGAAAATATATAAATAATTAATTAACAAAATAGAGAAAATAGATATATTTTAATCCCACCCCACTCCCGCTCCTGCTCCTGCTCCTGCTCCTACCCAAAAATTTTTGATGGGGTGGGATTGGATGACAGTTTCGACCTTGCCTCCATTTTTTCGGGTCTCAAAGGATGTGAAAATACATAAGAACTCTTGAATGTCTGTATATTTTCCCCGATTTCGTTGTTATTGCGGGCTTTACGCAATTGATCGGACCCATTGTCTTCCCAACGGATGGGTTAACGATCTAGCCTTAGAGTGGTTATATTTTTCAATTTTCTAGATCGACTCGTTAGCCCATGCAAAAAGTCGATTAAATTGGTTTATTTTTATTTTTCAAAACTCTTTCGAAATCAAATTTTCGCAAACCTAGGTAGAGTAATTCCTCGATTAGGCAATCTAATCAGGGCAGGTCAATTATTGCCTTGTTTAGCCCTTCTAAACTAGGGAGGACTGACCCACTGCAGAAGCGGATTATAATTTGTTAGTTAATAAGTCTGTAATCATAAAGATAATCACAAAAGATCCGGCATGCTTTTCGATGCACATGCAACATGATAATGGGCACAAGGGATTTTCGTGTAGATAATATAATGTCACAAACATGACAGATAATGCTTAGTACATACCAAATAATATCAGTTCGACAGCATAGACGATTTAACATGGGAGTAATGTAATTTAACATCCATGGTGTTCGACATTAGTCTATACAGTAGCACTTACAACATGTATTCAAATGTTCAATTAAATATAAAAAATTATGGGCTATTTAATAGGATTTATGTGTTAAGTTGTGGAGCGTAAGTATTGTCTCTCTGAAGCATAGCAGGTAAGCAGATCGACCTCCACGGTGATGTTTGTCGGAGTTGGAAGGGGTTTGAGCATTTTGTAAATTTCAATATTGCCCTAATTTGTCTTCTAAATGGGAAGTCTTCATTAGACTTTTAGATTATCATCATAAAAAGAGAGAAAGAGAGGTTAGAGAAGATAAATATACATTTTCTCTCATTAACTTATTTTCATTATAGTGAATTACTACAACAGTAAAAAGTAACGTAATCTCACATTGAGTCGAACTTTTATAAATTTTGTGTCTTTATTTGTTTCTACTAATCGATTGCTCTCCGTTGAATCGAATTAAGGTTTCCAACTCTAAACACTATGATATGCTGATGACGATACTGGATGGATAGCATTATTCTTTAAAATAGTGATGTGGTGGATATAGATTTAGCATTTATGCAGCATCCCTATTTGCCGAAATATTAATTCGTTGTCCTCTTCTAGGATGACGGAATGGGTTGATCCTTTATTGCTTTTTATTTATTTTTTGGTTTATTTTAATTGTTATTTAGCTTAGGGGTGTTTTCATCTTTTTGGTGTTGTAGGTTTTCACCGTATTTTTGCACTATTTAAATAGTGGTAGGACAAAAGAAATTTAAGTTGAATTTCAATAAAGATAAATACTTAGAAATTTTTCTTCAATTATCGATCTAAAACAGTATTTGTGAACGTTTAAATAATTCGTAATCAATGTTCATTTATCCCTTCTCACTTTTGCTTACAAAAAGAATAATACTATATAGCACCAGCACTCGTCTATGTGACGTTATATAATATGTTCAATTAAAGGTGAAATTATGTAATTCATTTAATCGAACATTTCATTTAACGTCACTAGTATTATCATCTAGATTGATATTAAACACCAGTGATATTAAATAGCATTGCCAATAGTCAAAAAAATGTGCATTTTTTTTTAACCTATTAAATTTGCAATTTAGTCCCTAGATTCTCAAACCTCTCAAATGAAGCCCAAATTAGTTTCCTAGCAATTAATGATCTTATTTTCACTAATTGTATGAAATTTATCATTTTCCCCATCTAAGGTATATTTTTCATATTTGTATTTAACTCCCTAAAAACTCAAAAATTTCAAATTTACCCAAAACTCGACATTTTTCAAAATATAATAATTTTTTAATCATTTTGATTTACTTCCTGAATAATTTCACTCGACTAATGAGATACTTCTACTATTCTTCACTTTGAAAACAAATTAAAAATTTCCTTAGTGTCCTAAACTTTTGAAACATTACAAAAATAACCACATAACATATTATTCTTAAGGTTTCGAGGTATTCCATGAGCAGCAACATTGATGGAGATAAGAAATTGGGTGGGAGTAGCCGAGGTGACTGCCACATGCTTTCTTCATTAGAAAACTTCTTGTACTATGAAAAGATTTAATCAGGCGAGTATTTTAAAGAAAATTAAATGTGTTGTATTGATATATATGATATGTACAAAGTAACATAAATATGCTAAACTACTACACAATACACTCGATATGTAATCTAATAATATTTACAAAAAAGGCTATCAATGACGAGTTGGTGTCTACTGAGAGAGAGAGAGAGAGAAAGAGAGTCAAGGGGACTTCTGTGGGGGGATTTGTAACCGCAGCCAGCCCAGCTGACTTAATGATGGCTACGCACGAGACCACTTCGATTATGAGTCAGGGATGTGAACATAGTGTCCCTAAAATAATTCCCTCTGTCCCCAGCATACTCTAGCATGGTACTTTCTATTGTCAGAATTTACACATTTACCTCTCTCGTGTGGTTGTCAGTTGAGAATACTATGGAACTCTTTTTGCAAACCATTGAACTATTTTTCTTGCAATAGACAGCCATATCCTCCTCATTCTTTCTTCCCCCTCCATGATAAGTATAGTTTCTACATTTATTCGAGATCCTAAATGATGATATTTTACGATTTTTTGGATAAAATAATACCTAACTTGTCTTATATTTTATTTTGTAGGTAAAACTTAATATTTGATGAAAAATTGAAGAAAATAATGCAAAAATAGTAATAAAAAAAAAAGCGAAATCCAAAAGTCGGAGACTAAATTCCAAACAATCCATGGATGAGACGGACAACAAAATGAAGATAAAAAATGCCAAGGATTTAATTGGATATAACTGGAAGATAAAGAAACAAAATTACAAGAGAAAATGGCTGAAATGAAGCAAATTCAAAGTACAGAGACTAGAGTGAAAATATTCAAAAGTTGTAACGGACCTCATGATAAAAATTTGAGAGTGTTAGGTGTCAATTTGATGAAATAAGAAGTCAAAAGTAATGAAATATAATCAAAAGATATTTACAAATCAATTTCTGACCGCACAAGGCATATTCTAGATTTTCAATCAGAGTTTGAGACCCATTTTTGAAATAGTAAAAGGTAGAATTAGAAACGTTCTATTTCTAATATATTTGTAGTCTTTTGAGTTAGTTTTTCAACTCACTTTGAATCACTTCAATCAGACATCGGGAGAAGAAATTATGACTAAAATACTAAAGGCTGTATAGAGACAAAATAATGCGCACGCGAATGTAACTTTCCTTTTTTGATTAAAACTCTTTTGAAAGGTAACTTGGACGTGAATCTTGACCTAATTTCATCATATAGAATATATGGGGAGCAGCCATTGGAGAAGCTCTCTCCCACCTCTCAAAAATTTGATTCATATCATAAAATCATTCAAGAACGAGTGTAAGCATTATGATCAAGACGGATTACACAAGATTGTTGAAGAATATTCATTCATTTTCAAGATACAATTCATTTCCACTTTCTTCCATCTTTTTTTTGATCCGGGTGATATTTTTCCATATTATCTTGTATAATTTAGTTAATAGGATGATAGACTAGTTTGTTTTTTGTAGTAGATGAATGATGAACCCTATTGTTTGTTTATTNACTTTTTGTAGTGTAAGAATACTCACAATGAGTGTAGAACGCTACAAAATCAACACATGGTCAATAGGTACTAGGAATAATATATATGGCATGTGCAATCATGTGTGATAAATCATGTGAATCAATGCATGTTTTTATATGAATTCAAACTGGGAATATGATCGGGTCATGTTAAAAATAGGTTAAATTTATATTGAAAAAGAATATTGAATAAAAGAGAATTTTCGATTTTCTTGAATGCATGAATTTACTATATTACGAATTAAAAATTAAATTAAATAACGATTGGGGGTTTAAGATTCCAATACAAACATTCACATATTAGATAAATACTTTATTTGCTTTTTTAGTTTAGGATTAATATAAAAAAACATACAAACCATCTCTTTTGATATTACATGACTTCGAATTTGATAAAAACTATTGAACTAGATATTAAATCTTATTTCTTGTAGGAACAATAAACTCGAAACTCATTTTTTTTTATTACTTGTACAACGATCTCGTATGCTTGCGGGTTTCACATGAACAGTCCACATTATTTTCTTGTACACAAAAAGAATCTCTGTTGTTAAATCTTGGATGATTCAGACATTGATCTTTTGTCAAAATTCAAAATTTATTATCCAATTCCTGAATTCGGTATGGATTCATCTGAGGTTGTAGGAATATAATCAAATGGAAAGGAACAATCACTTTGCTTGATTTCGCTCTCGATAATTCTTTTATTTTCCTTCGCTTTCTTTATATTTATGATTTGATCATTTTCCTCCTCAACTGTACTTTTTGATTCTATGAATTCGTTTTCCTCGTTTCTCGAAAGCTAAAAATATTCGACTGGATATATCGTTAAACATCTCCGAATTCAAGTACATTAGGTCGGAAGAACTAATGTTGCTGCAACGATTCTTCAACATAATAATGGACACGATTATTTGTGATTGAATTTTCAAAGAAATTTCTAGCTATTTTCATCGGAATCATCACGACTTTCTCGTATAAGCAATTAGCTTTTTGCTCTTATTAGATAATTTTCTGAAACTTTTGACAATGTTAAAACTTGAAGATCCATGGAAATTCTCTCCGCTTTCCACATATAATTCTATATTGGATTCCTTTCTAAACTCCAACTAATCATTATTGCATAAAAATCTCGAACTATTTGAATATATCTACTATGAAGGATCATCAGCACTTACTTCCTACCTACAACGAGGGCAAGTCGAGCGATTCTCGAGCCACTGAACGACACAGTCAATATGAAATACATGTTTACACTGTGGCAAGATTCGAAGAATTTCAATATCTTGAAATTTCGACATGCAAACTACACATTTGAGGCCATCCCTCCAGCCCTTGAGCAACAAGAATCTATAAAAGGTAAGGATTCGATTACTGTTTTATCAATTCTTGAAACATGAGATATTCTTGATTGAATGAGTTCATCTTGAATTTTCTAGTTCATGTTATGAATGGACCCGTGATAGAATCTTGCATAAAGAAGGATATATTGTTGACACCAAAAATAAGGTCCAATTAAGTGGTCCAGAAAGAAAATCCCAATTAGGGGATTCAAAGGATGGGTCCATATGAAATCATATAAAAGGTCCAAGACGGAATTATATAGTGGAAGTCTATCATCGTCCGAGCTTGCGAAACATTCAAAGATCTGAGCGAACCCATCAACGCCCAAACTCACAAAAAGCCCAAGACTTGGGCAAATGTCTGAAGACCCCATCAACTCCCAAACTCATAGAGCGCCCAAGACCTGGGCGAATGTCTGAGACCTTTGCGGTTATCAAGATAGTTATGTGGAGTCATATTACTTTCCACGACTTGAAAATCCTGATTGGAAGCAGTTAACTTATAAGGGTAACAGCAGCAGTTGAAGGCTGTAGTTTCTTGACAAGTCATCCATGATGGAGAAAGTGTGTGGTTATAGGGGGATAAGGAGTTCTCAAGCGGTTTTACCAAAAGAAAATTGTCGAAAGAGTATAAAAGAGAAGGAAGAGTAAATAAGGAAGAGATCCAATCAATCAACTCTCGAACAGAAAAATATATAATTTTAATTCCTTTATTTTCTTGTCAAACTTTCGAGTTATTTCGTGTGCTTGTGCCCCTTGGAGGCGTTTGGCTTCTTACAACTTGTAATCTTTATAAATAAAGCACCCCTCGTTGAGACTGTCTCAAGAAGTTTGTTCCTTACACAATCGTCTGAACTTTCTTTTAATTGTTAGCGACTTTTACGCTAAACATATATAATAGAGACAAGACCAAGTACAGCCGCTAGACTCAGTCGAAAATTACTGCTTGCATGTTGTGATGTGGGTTTGTAATTAATGACAAAGTAATATAATAATGAATAGAGTGTCGAATTCAAGAGAATTATGTATTTGATCAAGTTAAAATTAATTGTAACTTTAATCAAACAACAAAAAAGTTGTGGTGATTTTTCTATATTAATCACTAAATTATCAATTAAACTAGTGAAATCAAGTAAATGTATTTTTCAAATATGTAATATGCATAACTAAGATATCGAATCCCTATTATTATTCCATTTTTTATGTAACAATTAAAGTGACATTTTGAAGTCATTCATGTAAGTCAATGTTCATAATTTAATTGAAAGCCCTTGATAGCGATCAAATATATTCTCCTCAAGTGACCCTTCCATCTCTCGATCATAGCCCTTTTGCACTTCTATCTTCAAAGTTCAATGCCTATTTCAAAATAGCAATATCTTAAATATTTCAAAAATTTTGCATCTGTGTAGGGTTGGTCATAGAGCGAGGTGGCCTCGGGATTAAAATATCCTCATTTCCTTTCCATTTCCTCTTTTATTTATCTTTTTAATATTATTTTTTAAATTCGATTAAAATTTTATTTATCTTTTCCTTTCCACCATGAGTGGGGTGGGACATTTTGTCGCTCAGGGAGGGGGTAGGGTGTTTTGTCGACCTTACGTTTGTGGTCTCTATAATAAATAACCGTTCATATAATTTTTATACTAATAGTCTTGGGGGGACTATGGATGGTAAAAATTGAAAATTCGGAGACGACGTTGCCAAGAAACAAAAGATTTGAGATAGAAATGCAAAATAAAGTAAATATGGGACAATTTTCTTTATTTTATTACGTGGTGTGACAAGATTTTAAATTTTAGAATCTGTAACTTGTTGGTCTATCCAACTTCTGACTTGGATATGAATCTTCAAGAGAAATAATTCTATATAAGTTGTTATAAAAATATTTTATTAGTCCTGCAAATTAGGAACACAATTTATAGACTAGATTTTGTCGGTTTAATTATTAAAATTGCTAAATAAATGTTGTCTTTGAATCAAAAATCAAATTTTGGTTGCTTCACAAAAGCTCCTAAAATAGTAAAATAACGATAAAGTCAACCGGTAAGTATCCTAAAATGCATGTAACCGCTTTCCCTGGATATATTATTTCCTCTTTTTTATTTTTATATAAATTTTGATTTTTGATTGCAAAGCCAACTTTCACTTTAGACCCTATTTGATGGGATTAAAATGAAAATTTTAACAAATTTTAATAGAAGTCGATGAAATGTGTGGTTAAAAAATTATGGGACACGTAAAATATTTGATTAATATAAATTGTTGATTTTGACTTAAATCAAAATATATGATTCTATGTACGTCAAAATATATTGAATTGTTCGATTTCCGCCAACTCTTGAACTTGACATTGAGCTAAATTTATAATAATAATACTTCACGAATAAACCCAATTTAAGCTATTTGGGTGTGGCCATAAAGATCCCACCGCAATATTTCTAACAAATTTTAACAAAATTGGCCTTGATGATAGACTTTTCTGTCATTCAAGATTATCCGCAATGAAATTTTCGCTTACAGAAATGGATGTATAGCTTAGAAAAATACAAATGATTTGCAAAATGATCTTTTCCCACAATAAAGTTACAAGTTTTTAAATGAAGGAGCTCTCAATTTATGAATATCGCTTAAGAAAAGATAATGTGTACAGATAATGAAAGATTATACAAGATTTGACTAGTTTGAAAATTATCAGAAAGTTGCAACTCGAAATGTAACATGATATTACTCTTTTAAGGGGTGAATTGTATTCAATCTAGGATTCTAAAGTAGACTTCTAAGGTCTATAAAATTCTAGTTTAGATTGAATACACCCTTTTAGGTTTTAGGGTTTTTCGTAGAAACAAGAATTAGGAATTATAATTTGGCGGCTTTCATATTTTTAACAATAATTAATGAGGGATTCTTAGTATTTTTCTCAATTATTTATTCCCTTTTCGATAAATCAAGTGTTAGATTTTCAAATTCTACATGCAACATGTATCTTTTTTTTCTTGTTATTAGAATTTGGATAATTTTGATATCAATGTACATTTGTTGGTCCTTTGTTAAGAAGGGGCCAAGAAAACATTCTAATGCTCGTGATGATGCGACAGAAGAAGTGATTTGTAGAGAGGAGTTGGTGCATTTGCGCCAACTGGTGGATTCGTTGGCAAAACAGGTGGCTACAGTGATGAACCAACAACAGGAATTGTTGGGTGGCTCTCACGGGAAAGACGCTGATGTGAGGGACGCGAGAGCCGCACCATCGATTGGTGGAGCGGCAGCGGGTCATGGAGTTGCTGGAATTGGTTATGTAACGGTGGTACACGAAGCAGGGAGTGGTGCTGCCGCCAGTCCATATGATTCCAAATCCAACAAAAAAATTCGCAGTGGGTTTGATGGGGATGAATCTAGACAAGTGGAAGCGGATGTTAATGACAAGTACTCGGTACCCAATACCACCATTCACACATTTGCTAAGTCTGGAGATCTTTCTGGCTTTAAGAGGTTACTTCAGGACGACCCTTCTCGTCTTTGTGAGAGAAGCCTATTTGTAAGTACACACACAGGCACTCTCTGGCGATGTGTTGATTGATGAATAATTTGTTTTAATCATATTTGGTGAAAATGTGAAGAATTTCATTTTGATGGAATGAGTTTTTCATCTTCTGTTTGCCTTGAATTTATGATCATTATATGTTGTCTAAACATGTGAACTTCATTGTTACTTGTTTGTCTTGATTTAATGGTTTATTTGGTGATATATCTGCAATCTGTAATGAGGATCATACAAAATCAAATCTTCTTGCTTCAATAATGCTCTTAAATTATGGGATAGATGTCCATCCAACCTGGAAGCTTTAGTGATGCAAAAGGAGTTTGACTGTAGAGTTAACTACAGCTGATTGGGCTTATTTTTAATTAATTATGAAATTATTTGGACTTAGGGGCTTTTTTTTGCAAGTTATTTGAAGTTATGTTGAGGTGTTTTAGAGTTTTTCGTAAAAACAAGAATTATGATTTACTATTTGGGGCTTTCATACTCTTAAGAAAAAATATTGAGGGATTCTTAGTATTCTTGTCATCAAATATTTGATATCAGAATTCTTGGATTGTTTATAGGTACAACAAGTCTTTGGAGTGTTGTTAAATTTCAGCTTATCAGTTTGGTATCGAAGCACAGTTTTTGATCACTTGTTAACATGTCACCTACGAAAAAACCAAATGATTATAATTTGCATGGATGAAGCTATTTGTAGAGAGGAGAAGCCTCAATTTCACCAACAGTTGGATTTTGTTGGCACAACAGGTGGCTACAGTGATGACCCAACAAGGAGAAATGTTGGCGTCATTGGAATGTGGCATGAGAGGAGCCCACAGGGAATATGCTGCTGTGAGGGGCATGATAGTCAGACCAGGGATTGGCGGAGGCGCCATTGTCGGTGGAGCAGCAGTGGGTCATGGAGTTGCTGGTGTTGGTCGTGCAGCACCAGGACACTAGGAGCGGGTGCTGCTGCTGATGCCACCAACAGCACGCCAGACTATCCCTATTCGGATAACGATGCCATAAAAAATTTGCAGAACAGGTTTGATGGTGGTGAATCTCGGCAATTGGAAGCGGGTTTAAGGTGAAGTTCTTAACGGCGAAGTGGAGGCGGATGAATTCCTTGATTGGGTGTGTGCGGTGGAGGAGATCCTTGACATTTAGGATGTCCGCGATTGCAAACAGGTAAAATTAATAGCAACGTGATTTGGTGGAAGAGTGGCAACAACTTAAAATCATTTCAATGAGAAATGTTAAGGGCAAGATTGATTCGTGGTTGAAACTAAATAAGCATATTTGGACGGCATTCTTCCCTATAATTACTCGAAAGCCTTTTACCAACGGTTCCAATTCTAGCATCAAGGTTCCTGTTTGGTAGATAATATCCTGTGGAATTTTTATCAATTGTTGCCGCGGAAAGAAAACACCAAATTGGATGATCAGTTAGTGTCGTGTTGAGGTTTATTCGGGGACTGGAATTGCAGTTGTTAGAAGATTTGAAATTGCAATTGCGAGAAGATTTGAACTTATTTTTGCCCTTAGCCATTTCCAAAGCCCTCAAACGAGCATTAAGTCTTTAGATTCTTATTCCTATTCCCTTATATCCAGCTGCATCATTTAGAAACTCAAAACACACTATCATTTCTTTTTAGGTCATATTGATGTGTGCGAAATGTTAATGTTGACCATCATTTTAACAAACAAAATTTTAAGATATGATATAGAAGTTGACTTTCTTCAGAAATGGATGTGTATAGATGTGAATATCAAGAAATAGAGATTAGTTTTGGACTTCATAAAGTTCTGTTTGGATAGAAGTAAACAATTTGGTGAGATACCATTCTTGGAACGTTAAACAATATTGTTTCAGGTTCCATTCTGCCTAGTTCTGAAGCTGTGGTGTCACATTTTTGCACAATATTCAAAACAGCATTTATCTATATGTTTCTTAGAGAAGAGTAGATGCTGAGTTTTATCGCCCAACGGCCTTAGTTAATTTTGGTTCAGGAAAATGCCCTTACATGAGTTTTTTTCCCCTCTGATAAATTCTTGTTTGGCATCCGGCCTATATAGTTTAACAAGTTCTTAGAATTAGTACTGAGAAAATGCCACGATTAGTCTATCTATTCACACCAGTTAACTGCGTATCAGATTTGTATTTTAAACTACAGGAAAATAACTCTCTGTATTTCGTGAAAAAAAATGTGCAGCTGTGTTTTAATTGCTACATGCCTACATGAAGATTGGTAACCATGACTTTCTTATCATTATACCCTCGGCTTCTTTGCTTGGATGCAGCTGGCACAGACACCACTACATATTTCAGCTGATAACAATAAAGTTGAGATAGTCAAGTATTTGCTTGACTGGAAAGGACCAGGCGAGGTCGAGTTGGATGCTAAAAATGTTGTATGTAAAAGCAACTTAAAACTAAAATCTCTTTGGTTTGAGAACCAAATGAACTCATTCTAATAGTCTCATCTTATGTTGTTGCATTTTTTTTCACTTTTCAGTATGGTGAGACTCCATTACATCTGGCGGCTAAGAATGGATGCCACGAGGTAGCAAGGATGCTTCTATCTCAGCATGCCAACATCGAAGCCAAAACCATTGTCCGTGTTTAGATTGATAATTTTTTATTTTATTTTTGATGTTTTCATTTCAGGTTATGTATGAGTTATCAAATTTCTTGTGTTTTGGTGTACTTTGTGCAGAATGGTTCGACTCCATTGCATCTTTCTGTTTTCTATGCCCTAGAATCTGGAGACTACTCGACAATGACAACATTGTTAGATTACAATGCTAATTGCTTTGCAGAAGATAACGTATGTATCCATAGTTCCTTTGTTAAGGTAGTTGATTTCTTTCTTGTGTCCATGATGTTAATTTTGTGAATGATTTTTATGCAGGAGGGATTGATTCCTTTAAACTATGTCCCTGATACTCTAGATAATGAAGAATTGCGCAGACTATCCCAAAATGTTGAAGTGCAGAGACACCGTGATTACATTGAAGATACACTCAGTGGAGGGCAAGGAATATTAGACAAGCTTGACTGCGAATTATCAAAGCTAGTGGGACTACATGAGCTTAAAGTGCAACTTCGGAAGTGGGCGAAAGGGATGATTTTGGACGAGAAGCGCTGGTCTATGGGGATAGATCTTGGGCCCCGGAAAGCACCTCACATGGTATTCCTTGGAAATCCTGGTACAGGTATGAGTGACCAAATGGCCTACTTTATGTTATCCTATTCCTAGAAAGAGTCCGTGAAAAGTTTTCACAAGCCATAGTCTGTCTCATGTTGATATTTCGGTAGTGATATTGAGCTGATGTTTGTCAACATTTTCTGAACAGGAAAGACTACTTTAGCTCGCATTCTTGGTAAACTACTCCATTCTGTGGGTTTTCTTTCTTCCGATAGTGTAACTGAAGTTCAAAGAACGGATTTGGTGGGCGAATATCTTGGTCAAACCGGATCAAAAACTAGAGAAAAGGTATTGGCTTCATGACTCTCTAGAGTTTTCTATAATTAGACTACACATTCCAAAATGATCTAACGACCAACAATTGTATGATGCCTGTAACAGATTGAAGAGGCCAAGGGGGGTATTTTATTTGTGGATGAAGCATACCGTTTAGTAATCGAACAGACAGTAGGTTACCAAGATTATGGAGTGGAAGCTTTGGAGGAGATCATGTCTGTATTGGAAGATGGAGATATATTAGTAATTTTCGCCGGTTACACTAAACCAATGAAGCGTGTAATGTCTTCAAACGAAGGATTATGCAGAAGGGTAACACATTTCTTCCATTTCGATGATTTTAGTTCCCGGGACCTTGCCGAGATTGTGCAAGTAAAGATGACTAAACAAAAGGAGGGGAGCCAATTCTACGGATTCAGGTTGCATCCTTTCTGTACTTTAGAAGCTTTAGCTGCAGTCATAGAGCAAGGAAGCACAGTAAAGCTGCGTAACAAAATGAATGGGGGATTAGTCGATCATATGCTAACTAATGCAAAAGAAAATTTGGATATGAGACTTAGTCTCGACTGCAAAGGTTATGAGTTACTTATGATCACATTAAGCGATTTAGAGGTCGGACTTCAACAATTATCGTCACGTGTAAATATCGACTAAAAGAGAGTAGAAACTTTGACGTACATCAGAAGTCGTTTGGATTGTGATTCTTTTTTACTTGCATTTGTAATTGGATTTTTTATGTTGAACATCCACTTTGAATTTTAAAGAGAAGGTTCAAAAACATATTTATTCTAACTCGGACGGAGAAATGCACTCGAGTACTGGTACACGCACTTGAATTCACATAAGGTAATGTTTGTCTATTACCAAATAAAAAGTCATTTAATCGATCAAATTTATTAAGATTCACCCACTACTTGTTATTTTGTACCAAGGAATCGTGTTTAATTAACTAATTCGAGAGAAGATACTAAATTTTTATGTCGACATAGTCCGCTCCTGAGTAGTCCGCTCCACATTTACATCAATACGGCAATAAAAGAGGATGACTTGTTCTTGCTTTTCAATATGGAACAAACAATTCACTCATATAACATGCATGACAAATGAATTCATTTTCAGTACAATGTGAGAAAAACTTGAGAGAAGAGGAGAAACTTATTTGAATTTTGTCTTCTTGAATGTCAGATTCATTTTCTTTAACCAAAACTTGAGACCTCATAAACAAGTAGAGATGGAGACTAGAATTCAAGATGTCTAGTCACTGGAGCTCCAGTACCATGATTAAGAAGTAGAAATGGGAAGAATCTATAAACGATTTAATTTATTAATAAATAGAAATGATTTTAAACAAGTTGATAGAACTTGTGGATTCATTTGAATGTGCGGTTAAAATAAAGTTTGTCCATTTATATTTTGCTAATCAGAGAATGTCCTCGACAACGAAGAAATGTAAAAGAAAGTTCCATTACATTGAGATTGTTTTCCTTAACTGTATTGTATATAAATCTTATTTGAGCCCCATTTTTTAGGAGTGGAATTTGTTAAAAAAAAAAAAATTGACTTTCTAAATAATGTGCAATTAAAAAGTAGTAAATTTTTTTTAATTGCCTATAAAATTATATTATGGGGAGATTGTGTGAAAAAAAAAAAAATGGTTTTTGAATTGGGTTCAAACATGGCTATATTATGAGGTTATTCAAATTAATGTCATATTATTAGAAAAACTATTCACCTTGTAAATAGCAAAGCATTGAGAAAGCAATCATGCCCAAAATAGCATACATGAAATTACCACAAAATAAGTTAATAACTAATTTTTTTACATAAATTTTTTTTCTCATTTATATCTGCTAAATTAATGAATTAATTACATTTTTTTATTTCAAAATTGTTGTATGTTTTTGTCAACATTTGATTTTTGGCAATGAAAGTGCTTTATTGTTGTGCGTCTAATAAGTCAAATTCAGCATTTACAAAACATTTATTCCCAAAATCAGTGTATGCATTAGAAACATTAATCTCCATTATCAAAGTCAAATTAGGTCTCAATTGGTTTAATAGAACTTTAATCCATACATTTTAATTACAGTTATAATTAAGTTTACAACTTTTTAAGTATATGCAATTGAATCTAAAGCTATTCTTAGCTACCACAAGGACATGATCGAACAGTAAAATATTATTTTATCACAGCAAAATATACTATATGGACACACAAAACAACAATTACTCTATATCGTTCAAAAATGGCACCAGCTCTGATTGCTCAGTGTTTCATCGTGTCTTCATGTCACCTCAAATACAGAATCTTCTTACTGTTCAGAAGTTTGATCATCATCACGAGCAGCTTTATTTTTCTTCCTCTTGCCTGAAACAAAGCATGTTCCAATTGAGGAAGTACATTTGCTATGGCAAAATCACTGTTTCTGGAATAGATACAGCGGACCAGAATCACAACCAGGACTGCAGCTCTAGAATTGCTGCAAAGATTGTATAATTGTACATAGATTCTCATGTTTTTCCATTTATTATACATGGACGAATTTCTTTGTAAAAAAATGGACAGAGTTAACCCCAAAAGTATCTTGTTAGTTTCCAATTCTGTATATCGCAAAGAAAAAGTACACTGAAAAGTACTGCAATGAAATACACTTCACAAAAACATTATAGTGACTGGAAAATAGAGCATGAATAACTTCAGTTTCTGGCAATAAATTTAACATATGGGATTAGATCCTGCTGTTGAAGATCTTAAGGATCAACACTTGCTCGACTTATATACCTCGAGCCTGGCACCTATTAAGTTAAATATCCTGGCAATTGATTCACACTTATTAACATTCTTCATAGCATGAGATTATAGGCTGACTTCTGAACAAAACAAGAAACAAACACCCATGATATTGCCCAGCCTCTTCCCAATCCTCACACCCACCAACAAAGGTCCATATATCTATCTAGTTACTATCAATATCAAAAAGACCTGACTATGGTTTAAAGAAGACAAAACTACTTCTGAGCAAGACAAAGAAAATGATATTTATTTCCATTTACATTAACAAAAGTTTGAAGTACTAGTAGATGTACATATCAATCAGTGGTGAAATGTGAATGGAAACAGAAAATTCTTTCCAATGCTTTTGAAGTGGGACAAGTTTTCATAACAGCAGCAAAAGAGATACCCAAATTACTTCATGGACGGGATATCTACTACATTACCGAAAGCAGCAGCCTAGAGGTGAATGCAAGCAGCAACCAGGCTTAGAAGATATTATCCTGATGGAAGAACAGACTTTATGATGGTCCTTGACCCTGCAGGATTTGTATCACTAGGTCTGCAACTACTTGCTAGAAGCAATATGAACGGATGTAACAGATTTCGATCCATTCGACCTCATCAATCAATCAAAAGCAAGTTTAAGATTCATGACAAATTTGGAACTCTCTTGATCTCATCATTCTTGCACTTCAGTACTTCACAAAGGCGTTATTCAGCATAGTTAAGCAACTTGATCATATTCAAGGTTTATAGAGCGCATATAAATTTCAACTCTCAAATCCTCATAAAGATTTTACCTGGAAAACTCTGTTGTACCAAACTGAGTGAAGGATCATATGAAACAAGTCATACTTCTCAGGAATTTTGTGCCAAACAAAATATTGCTGAACTATTTTTAATCTTTGCTGCATCATCATGTATTTATCTTCTGGAATTGATAGAAGTATGCTCCTCAGATTGGGAATATCTTTCTCTAAAATGAACAGTGAAAACATTTCCCAATTTAAAATATCAAAGAATGGGGGTACATAATTATCAGATATAATCACTGGCACACACTCATAGTATATGGATTCCACAACACGTGGTGTGTGGACTTCGTAGCCTTTAGCACAAATGCAATATCTACTGCTTCTCATGAATTCTCTGTATCTTGCTTTGCCTTCAATATCACGAGGCATTGGCCCAAAGATTTTCATGTCAGGTTCCTTGTTGCTCCAATATTGTAGTAAGATTGGACGGACAAAACCATGCATGCCTCCAGCAAAGAAGGCTAAAATAGTTCTCTGTGAAGGATGAATTCCTCCAATATCCTTACGAGGGTTCTCTCCGGAGCGAATATAGGTCACTGGCAAAGAGACGTCCTTCCCAATGTTAAAGCCTCCACCAATGTTGGAATTGCATAAAACTCTGATACAACTTCCTAAATTTTTCCTGGTGAACCGGAGGGCCTGTCAAAAAAAAAAAAAAAAAAACACTTTTAATCATATGGTACAATCACTCAATGATTATAAATTTAGGTGTCGAATTGGGAGTATCATATGGATGCAGATAATGGCTTGTGATGCCTGGTAGAGGTTGCTTTCTAAACCTAGGATTCAAGCTACGTAGCTCCTCGTTTTTAAACATTCTGATCATTAATCAGAGAATTTTGCAATTACAAGAAGGTTCATATCCACTTATATTTCTTACAATACAATTTGAAACGATATCTGTATTTTAATACGCAAAATCCGTCGTACAATTGTATGTAACCAGAGAAACGAATGAGACCGACCCGAATCGAATCGAATGAAATTGAACTCAAACGGTTTCATAATTAAATTTGGACCCGACAATACCACTTATTAAATACTCGAAATTTCGGATTCGATTCGGTTCCTTTTAAAACCAAACTGAATCAGACCATTACTAGCCCTACAAGGAATGCACGAGTCCAAAATAAAAATGGAAACACATCTCGAAATAATGCCATTTCACCAACGAAATATAAAATAGAAAGTATAGACGGAAAACTGGAATCATACCCAATCATGACAAGCGACAACAAAATGATCTGCTCCTTTAGTTCGGTTCCAAAAACGGTATCTTCTTGCAACAGTGTCTACATAGTTCTTCAGATGATTTTCTAGATCCTTTTGACTGGCAAAATTTGGCTCATGAAGTGCATTCCTTAGCTTTAGTGAACTAAAGGGTATGTAAAACAAGTGAGCCTTTTTGGGATCCCTCACAACAAATTGTCTATTTCCCTCCAACAGTTTCATGAACCATCCTTCAGAAGCATAAATGCCCCGCAAATGTGGTTGATGAAAAATTGGTTTTTCCCCTTCCCTGTAGACATAAACTTTGAGCATGCGTTCCATCAATTCATAACTCCTGCCATTAAGATCAGAGGCATCAATGTTTAGATGTTTCACTCCAGCTATCAAGCATGAAGCTACAGAAGATTGAGTTAGTTGTCTCAAGTCCCAATATAAATTGATAAACTCGCAGGTCTCATAATTAGCATCCATAATGTAATGACATTAGAAGCAATGCAAAGTCTTTGAAGGACTGAAACACATCTAGAGTTCACAAAGGGATTCAGTTTTCTAAAATTTATACAGGTACACGTTGCTTTATATTAGTTAATTCTCAAGAAAATGTAACTCGGGAATCAAGAGAAGAAACCTTAAGATGGGATGCTAAGAGAAAAATAGTGGTGTGCCTGCTACTGTATAATTGAGAGGGAAAATGTCCCAAGCCACAATTACTGAAAATACACTATAATTTTCTATAAGATGAGCTACTCTACAAAAATAGGGGGAAAGTTGAGCAAAAAATAACTAGAAATGGATAATGGATAGATCAACATAAATCTTGTTTTAGTGGAAAGTGCACGAATTGAGATGCAGAATTGAGAGAGAAAAATGGTCACATCTGTTGCTGCCACCCTAAATTCATAAAGGCTATGTGCAAGTTTTTGAGGTATTGAAACACATGTAGCCTTGACTAAAGGTCCAGTTTTCTAAAACTTTGTACATGTATGCATTGCATTATAGTAAGATAATTCATACAAAAATGTAACTCAGTAACTAAGACAAGAAATCTTAAGGTGGGAATTAAGAGAAAAAATTGCAATGGATCTATTCATAAATAATTGAGAGGGAAACTGTTCCCAACCACAATTACAACGTATAAGTAAATTTAGGGGTAAAATCCCAATGGCAACTGAATTTTCAACATTGTTTCTTGACAATCACTAAACTTTGATTTTTTCATAAAATAGTCGCTGTACTTCTAAATTTGTTCCCAATATCCCTTGACTTTAAAATTTTTACAAATATTTATTGTACTTTTAACGTTGTTTCCCATCCGTCACTCCTGATCCTTTAAAAAATTAATGATTCCATTTGCCACGACATCAAAATCACTAATTTTCAAATGGAATGAGATGCAGTCTTGGATGGGAAACAACGTCGAAAGTACAATAGCTATTCAAAAAATTTAATTTCAGGGACTGCTGGAACATAATGTTGAAAGTACACGGCCTTCGATATTTTTAACCCTGTGTTTCGTTTCAACATACAAGCCATTCAACAAACATTGGCCATAAAGATGGAGGAAAAAACAACTAGATATGGATAATTGAGAGATCAACCATAAATCTTGTTTTATTGGACACTGGACAGTGTACTAAATGAATGCATAATTGGAGGGAAAAATGCTCCCATCCACTGTTAAATCATACTGATTTGTTCTCAGTCATCAACTTTCAATTTTACATTCACAAAAAAACTGTTTCCCCATTTTATCCAACATTTATATCACAAATCATTCCCAGAAGCACGTGCAAAAACTAAAAACACAGTGAAATACAAAAGAAAAATAAAAGAATGGAAGAAAAGAAAGAAATTTCATTAGTTCAAATTTAATATCTAAAATCTTTTAATTCTTCTGCAAAGGGCGTATACACATGCACACTTGTATACAGTATATAGCTTGTAAGCAAATATAAGCAATCAATAACACTAAGCCTGCATTTGGCTGCATGGAGTTGAGGCCTAGAAATTGGAATTAAAAATTATTTTTTATTTAAATTATTTCACGCCAAGTTCCTGCCGCTAAACATAGCATAGGCAGAAGATTCAACATGTAATAATTGAGTATACCTTCTAAACATGGAATAGTTTCGAAAAAGAGAAGAATGGACTTCAGGGACATTCCTCATGATAGGAGCATTTTTAATCTCAAGATTGGCATGTTGAAGTTCCTTTTCGCGTGCAGAAGACAAAAGGGGCCTCTACAACCAAAGAACGTAGAGGTCAGTGACCTAAAATCACATAACTTAATCTGGTTATCTTATTTCAAATTAAAACTTTAAATCCATACCATTACCTTCATTGAAGCAGAATTCTTCAACAATAATGAATTCATCTGGGAGATCGATGTTGGTTTTCCTCCCCGCTTTCTCAAGGCAGAGGCATCAGCCACCATTGTGCTGAGGTTTGAGATAAAAGAACCAGCATGCAATAATTTATTATCTTTATTTGTAAGTTGGGTTTCCAAGTCTACTATGTTATCATGTGTGGGAGATGTGTTGGTCGCATTAGATAGACCTAAACTTCCAGATTCTAGAGCAAAATACTTTAAATCTCTTGGTGACAACTGATTCGAGGGGCCAAAATCTGTTTGATTGCTGCTTTTTATATGGTGTGAACCAGTACTTGCTCTTGAGCTAATATTCCTGGCAGCATCAGTGTCTCCCTTGACCGGCTTTGCTGTGACAAGTTTTAAATTTCCCTCCTCTATTTCAGATAAAGAATTTATGTCTCCCACACCATCTAATGAAATAACATTGTATGTGTCCTTCTCACTAGAAGCTTCTTCATCCAAGTCAGGAGTATTAGCATTACTAAACACCTCATTAACGTTAATAGCATTGTCTGATTTTGGTTTATTAGACTGGTTTGCGCTGCTGACCATAAAAGATAAAATGCCCCCATTTGTACGTGACAAACTTGGAAAGTAGTTTCCATAGTTTCCATAAAGTGATGTTAAAGTCTGAGAAAAAACTAGAACAGCAATTGCAATGACAATAATAGATAGCAGTTGCTTTATCTTTACAGCACGTAAACCTTTGAAACAGAAGTCCATTGCATGTATTGATAAGGGTCAGAAAACCATCTTGAGCTTCATTCTTCAGCTACTAGGATGACTTCTGATTCTCAAGTATCATAGGATCTGCTAAAAAGCACTAATATGGAGAAAAGAAAATCAGTAAAACTCAGTACTGATAGTTATTACTTTAAAGAAGTCTTATAAAAGGCATTTGGAGATAGCTTCAAGCAAATAGGGTAAAGAATGTTCCTTGAGGCACATATATAAGATGATCTCGCATGCCTCGGTTGGATTCAGGTGCCACACTCACAAGGCCATCCTCATGATAACACTTATGGAAAATTGGAAACAATAACTAGTCCAGATAATGAAGAAGACATAAGGCTCTATTTTATGTGATATAAGCACTATAAAGTGTTTCCTGCCCTTTTCCCAAGTTTGACATAGAAATATTGCTGCACAATATAGGCGGAGGTCTATTTAACTCTATTGAGTTACTGCACCTTATTCTTAGAGTGCTATTTTCTTTATAGGTCTTCATTTCTCTTTCTCATAGAATAGAAAATTTATGAGTATATGTGCTCTGAAATTTCAGATATTTTTCTAATGTCATTTGCTCAGAACATATTTATACTATTTCAAATGAAGGAAATCAGTTTAAAGAAACGCATAGCACCTCAACTTGGGCAAGCCTTGTCAAAACAAGGGATCCTACCAATTCTCATTCACATTTTAAATTGTGTAGTTTCAAGTAACACGTGTTAAACTCCCCAACAACAAAAACAAGAAAATAGAGTTATATATAGAAAATTTCCCTATTTATAAGAAAAATATATAAGCTTCAAAAAATGTAAAAAGCATCCAGCAATTCACTTGATATTATAGCAGTATAATCATATATGTCACACCCTTAACATGATAAGTCAGAGAATCAAGAAATCTGAAAGTGCGTGGCAAAGCCTTCTCATTAATTCTGAACTACATCAAGTGTTACTTATGAGTTGTCAAATTAACAGCTTCATTTCTCTCTAAGCCAACAACTCAAAATTAGTAAGCAAATAGGCACCAGTCTAAAAAAAATGGACTTCGAAAATCTTTAAAGGAATTGCTCATAATTTGTATTTCTAAGGGCAAATTCAATTGAATATGAAAAAATGTAACCTCATTTGTATAGTCATGAAAAGAACACTATGTCATGTTTGGCTAAGCTTAAAAAGAAGTAAAATTTGCATTTAAAACTTCTTTTTTATCAAACATAGTAAAAGAAGTAAAATTTACATTTAAAGCTTCTTTTTTACCAAACATAGTTTTATTGTTACTTCAAGACTTCTCAAAAAATTAAAAATATGAACTTACTATCAAGAAAAGTAACTTTTAACTTAGCCAACTTGATTGAAATTCACACACGGGTTCATAGAGGCATTAATTGATTTGGAACAGACGGAAGCATCATCCTGTAATTATTTTCTTCAAAGATAAAATAATTTCATTCTTGTCAAAAAGACCTTAGTTTGAAAACTTACTAATTCTATATTCTTGCCGTAAACACGCCAAAATCAATTCAAATCAACAGTTAACTAATGGATGCTCGAATCAACTAAAGTATTTCTTGTATATACGATTATACTTTGTCTGTATACTAGTTTTGATCTGGTTAAGCATAGAGTTGAAAAATTAAATCACGCGCCTATGAATTACAATATCGGAAAACCCGAGGAAATCTGAAAAGAGAAACTGCGTACCATAGACACGAAATGTTGCTTCAGAAGCCATAAAGTAAACTTGATTCCAGAAGTGAAACAAATTTTAATCCTCCTCCATTGACACTAGCCATGAGCAGAAATGGAAAATAGAGAACGGAGCGTGCACTGTCCACTGAGAATTCGAGCCTGTTTCGCTAAGTCCAAAATAAGTAAAACTCGCTCTTTTTTTTTTTCATTATAAGCATTAAGACGTGCTAAAAAAATTATTATGCCCCTGTTTGATCTTGATTTTAATATAAATAAAGTTATCAATTAATTTTAACTATGAATTTGATGGAATCCATAACTTTTCAACTATACATTTATACATTTAATTAATTTTTATTAAATTTACTAAAAATATGATTTTAATTCTAAAAAAATGAGGGCTATAAGTAAAATTCAAATTAACTTTATTTATTGGTGAAATGAAAATAACTAAATTTCTTATTTACAGATATTTGACTGTCTAGTTTTTAAGCTAATCAAACTTCTTTTATACACATTTCTTAGTGTTCACGATTTACTAACCACTTATTACCTATATGTTCTATAAGAGTCGTAATTTATAAGTACTAAAAATACTATTAAACAAGCACGAAGAATGTCCCATGGACGAACCACTGCCATTATTTCTATCGGCTTGTTGGTTGATGAAATTTGGGAATTTAAGAGTCGTTACATTTGCTGGAATTATTATTATTGACCCTTATTTGATTTAGATTAAAATTAATTTTTAATAAAAATTAACAAATGCGTGCTTAACAAGTTGTGGTCACATAGAATGTATGTGTAAAATTAAGGGAAAATTGCAGCTGTGGTCCCAAACCTTTTATTTTGTATTTTTTTTTTTTTTCAATTATAAGCATTAAGACGTGCTAAAAAAATTATTATGCCCGTGTTTGATCTTGATTTTAATATAAATAAAGTTATCAATTAATTTTAACCAGGAATTTGATATAATCCATAACTTTTCAACTATACATTTATACATTTAATTAATTTTTATTAAATTTACTAAAAATATGATTTTAATTTTAAAAAATGAGGGCTATAAGTAAAATTCAAATTAACTTTATTTATTGGTGAAATAAAAATAACTAAATTTCTTATTTACAGATATTTCACTGTCCAGTTTTAAGCTAATCAAACTTCTTTTATACACATTTCTTAGTGTTCCCGATTTACTAACCACTTATTACCTATATGTTCTATAAGAGTCGTAATTTATAAGTACTAAAAACACTATTAAAAAAGCACGAAGAATGTCCCATGGACGAACCACTGCCATTATTTCTATCGACTTGTTGGGTGATGGTATTTGGGAATTTAAGAGTCGTTACATTTGCTGGAATTATTATTATTGGCCCTTATTTGATTTAGATAAAAATTATTTTTTAATAAAAATTAACAAATGCGTGCTTAACAAGTTGTGGTCAGATAGAATGTATGAGTAAAATTAATTATTGACTTGATTTATATTTTAATTGATTTTTTAATTGAACCAAACAAGATCTAAATGTATTTTTCTTGAGTTAAATGCTTCAATGAGCATTGAAGTTTGCTATATGTTACGACTTATTCACTATTCTTTAAAACTTATCACAATGGCCACTCAACTTTACTCCATCCAACTCATTGGCTACCGATTTCAGTAAACTTGCCTATGTGGTTCATGTATTATTGACGTGGCACGTTAAAATTAACTCATGCGCTACATAAACCCCAACTAAACCAAACACGCCTTTAGCCTTGAGAGAAATTAAAACGCTTAATATTGCTATTCATTCTTAACCCAAAACACGTCTCCTTCAACCTCATAAATGAATTAACCCATACCTAAGAGGGACCCATCTGGCACAACGTAATCTTGTTCGAAACCCTAACCTGTTATAACTTTTGTAAATTGTAATTTTATGGCTTGTAGATTTGGTTGGCGATTCGAGGTGCCTGACCTCCAATTTGTAAACTTGATGACTGTGAAAACGTGTCCACCGTATTGATAATTCAGCATATAAATAAAGAATTACAGGGACTCGGTCAAATAACCAATAACAGACCACTACGCTTAACTAACCCACTGCAACAAAAAATGTAAATAACTAACTTAAACGTGGCCCATTAAGCTACAAGTTGGAACCATGAAATACCATGACCTAGATAATATCTACTGGTCTTAACAAACTGAACTAAACAACTTGAAAGTAAAACTAAAACTGGGCTCGACTGACCCAAAGTAATAAGGATATGGCATGTGATTGTTGGCCCATAACATATGCTCTTCCTTCAGAAACCTTTGTACTCAAGGGGTGGGGAAACGGTGTAAGAGCTTTTAACGGTCTACCCATGTTGCATCATCTTTAGCCATGTCTTTCCATTGAACGAGAAGCTCGACACCTGTTCTGCGGCCCTTCTTGATCATTCTCCGAGCTAGCACCACTTCGGGTTCGATCTACAATGATATTGGGTACTCGCTAAGGGGCGACTCCTGGTCTCCGACCTTTTTTTTTTTAGACAAGATACATAAAAGATGGGGAATACTTGGGAGTTTGGCGGTAGATTAAGCTGTCTTCCCTATTTTCTGTGTCATGGTATAGGGTCCACAGAATCTTGGGGACAACTTCAAGTTTCTCCTTACTGTAACAGACGTCTGCCAGTAAGGTCATAACCTCAGGTAAACCTTGTCGCCTACTTCAAACTCGCACTATGTTCTCTTGCGATCCGCAAACAATGTCATTCTGGCTGGTGCTTCTTTGAGGTTTTCCTGAACAAATTTGTGAATAAAGTTTCTTTCTTTAAGCTCTTCCTTTACTGCTTGAACTTGCGTGGTTCCTGGCACATAGGGCAACATTCTCGGTGGTGATTGCCCGTAGACTACTTCGAATGGAAAAATCCTAGTTGAGGTATGCTCAGAGGTGTTGTAAGCATACTCAGCTAGGGCGAACCATCTGGACCAGTCTCGTGGCCTGTCACGTGAGAATCACCTTGGTAGCCTTCTAGTGCTTTGTTCATCACCTCAGTTTGGCCATCTATTTGTTGATGATAAGCTGAATTGAAAAGGAGTTCTGTACCACTAAGCTTGAATAATTCCTTCCAAAATTGGCTGGTAAATATTGGATCCCTGTCACTCACAATAGTTAGAGGAAAACCATGTAATTTAAAGATATTATCCAGAAAAACCCTAGCCACAGTTGTTGTTGTATATGGGTGCGAGAGTGACATGAAATGAGTATATTTGCTCAGTCTGTCTATCACCACCATGATCATTGTACGTCCTCCTAAGGGTGGAAACCCCTCAATGAAATCCATACCGATGTCCTACCAATTGTGGGTGGGGACTGGTAAGGGTTGAAGCAGCTCAGCTGGATGAATGTTTTTTACTTTGTTCCTCTGGCAAATATCACAAGATCTGATGAAGGCTCGTACATCTCTCCTCATGCCAGGCCAATAAAACTCTTTTTTTTTATTCGAGCATATGTTTTGTATACCCCTATGTGGCCCCCTAATGGACTGCTGTGGAACTGATGTAAGATCTCATGCTGGAATGATACCAAACTTCCTATATGTAACCTGCCCATGTAAAAGAGTAGGTTATTACAGATTTAATACTGAGTTTGATCCAAGATTCCCTGATGGTAGTAGCTGAAAAGCTCCTGCAACTGAGGATCCTGGGGGTAAGTCTTCTTCAACTCCTCCAACCATTTGGTATATATTATGCTGATTGCTTGAATGTGTGACTCTGGTTTGTGGTTTTGATGGAGTATGGGTGGTTGGGGTACTGTTTAGATGGTTCTGGGGTGGTTTTTGAATAGCCATCACCAAGGCCAACAACTCCTTTTCATATGTACCTAGCATGAGACTCCTTCCTTTTAATGCTTGGCTTAAATAGGCAATAGAGCCTCCTTGCATTAGCACAGCTCTTAAGCCTTCACCTGAAGCATCACACTCCACTAAAAAAGTTTTAGTAAAATCTGGTAGTTTGAGCACAGATGGACTAACCATTGCTTGTTTCAGCCTATCAAAGGCTGCTTGAGCCTTTTCTGTCCACGCAAACGCATTCTTTTTTAGAAAGGTCGTAAGGGGTGCTGCAATGGCACCATATCCTTGTACAAACTTTCTGTAATACCCTGTGAGTCCCAGAAAACCTCTCAAAGCCTTCAGATTCCTGGACAGTGGCCAATTCTGCATGGCTGAATTCTTTTGGGGATCGGCCTTCGCTTCATCCCTAGAGATCAAGTGTCCCAAATATGTCACTTCATAACTGCTGAATGCAAACTTGCTCTCTTTTGCAAACAACTTATGAGCTTTCAAAATTTCCAGCACCATGCTTAAATGTTGCAAATGTTCCTCCATAGACTTACTATAAATCAAAATATCATCAAAAAACACCAAAACAAACCTCTTTAAATAAGGCTTAAAAATCTCATTCATTAGCCCTTGAAAAGTAGAGGGAACATTGGTAAGCCCAAAAGGCATAACCAAAAACTCGTAGTAACCCTCATGGGTCCTTAAAGCCGTTTTAGGCACATCATCTTCATGCATTCCGATTTGATGGTAACCAAAACCCAGATCCAACTTAGAAAAAACTTCAGTACCATATGGTTCATCCATTAACTCATCAATGTTGGGAATAGGATACTTATCTATTACTGTATCTCTGTTAAGGGCATGGTAATCAACACATATCCTCCAACTCCCATCAGTTTTCCTAACTAGCAGTACAGGGGATGAGTACGGGCTTTGACTTCCTTTTATAACTCCACTTTTCAACATCTCAGCCACCAAACGCTCTATTTCTATTTTCTGGTAATAGGGATACGGGTTTGGAGCCTTCCTTCAATTCAATTATGTGGTCATGGCCTTGTGGAGGGGGGAGGCCATGTGGTTCAACAAAGACCTCCTGGAATTCCTTTATTATTTTTAGCACTACTGGGTCCGCCACTGTCTTGCCATTGTCCTCTTTGCCTCCAATGAGTTGCAGCCATAGTCCTTTGACCGATCCTTTATAGAGCTTTGGATCTTGTTCCTCCTCTTCTAGGGTCACCTTTGGAAGCTGTATTCCTTGAAACTGGACTTCACTACCTTTGAAATTGAACTTCATGGTTAAATCTGAAAAATTCCACACAATAGACCCCAAGACTCCTTAACCAATCCACTCATAAGACAACATCATGTCTACCCAAAGTTAATACATAGATATTAGCAATAACCTTTGCATTTTGTAAATTAATTGTCATTGCCCTACAGTAACTTGTGCAAGGAATGCTATCCCCATTAGCTACCTTAACTATTAGATGGCTTTCTCCCACTGGCAGTTTTGCCCTCCTTGCTACATATGGATCCACAAAGCTATGCGTACTTCCTGTGTCAACAAGAATCAAAACTTTCTGAATGTTAATAAACCCTTCAATCCTCGTAGTTTCTGGAGCTAATGAACATATCATGGCATGAAAAGAAATGCCTAGCAGTTCCCCTGGCTCTTCTCCCTCCTTAGTGGGTTCATCGAGTTGGATTATGGCTATCTTCTCCTCTCTTGACTCAGCTCCCTCTTTGATAGTTTCTTCCAATCCCTCCAACAGAAAAATTCTTGGTTTGCTACATTTGTGCCCCAAGTGGAACTTCTCATCACAATTAAAGAATAATCCATTTTCCCCTCTCTCTTGCATTTGGGCTTGGTTTAGTCTTTTAATAGAAAATGAGGTTTTTTTTTGTTTTGGATTAAGGCATTGGGGAAATTTTTGGGCTCAGGTTTGGGCAGTGGGAGAGGTACTCTTTGTTTGGGAATTGGTGCAAGGATTTTGGAGTTGTAAGTTGGGTTGGCTAAGGTTGGATGGTAGGGTTTACGTAAGACCCCCTCATATCTCCTTGTCACCTCTTCTTCCTGTAATTTTGCTAAACCAAAGGCAGTTGAAAGTGTATTAGGTTTGAACATGATTACCATAATTTTTAACTCATCCTTTAGGCCACTAATGAAGAGAGAAATTCTGAATTCTTCTATGAGTCCCTTAACTTTGTTAGATAAAACTTCAAATTCAGTTTGGTGCTCTTCAACAGTGAATACTTGCCTCAATTTAGTGAAAGCCCCTATTGGATCCTCATATGTAGAGGGTCCAAACCATATTTTAAGGGCTTTGGTGAAATCTTCCCAACTCCTAATAGGACCCGAATCCTTTAACCAACCAAACCATGATAAAGATTTTTCTTCCATAGGAAGAAGGCATTGTCTAGTTTTTGCTCATCGGAAGTGTGAAAATAATCAAAAAAAATTGTTCAGCCTTAAGGATCCAATCCGTTGGCTCCGACCCATCAAATTTATGAAAATCAAGCCTAAGAGTTCTAGCTTGTATTTCCCCATGTCCTTCAAACAATGGGTTCTAAATGAACGTGTTGGATGACCCTTCTCCATTCCCTCCATCTTTGCTGTGTTTGTGTACTGCTAATTGTTCATAACTGGTTGCCAAGTTGCTGAGTTGCTGCAACACGGCTTCCATCATGATTTTTTGTTTGTTTTGTTCTTCCCACAGGTTAACAGTTTCTTCCTTGAGGATAGACACCGCATCAGACAGGAGAGCTTGGAGTGTATCCTCAGCCATGGCACAAGATTAGGAGCTCTGATACCACAGTTATAACTTTTGTAAATTGTAATTTTATGGCTTGTAGGTTCAATAGGCGATTCGAGGTGCTTGACCTCCAATTTGTAAACTTAATGACTCTGAAAACGTGTCCACTGTATTGATAATTTGCATATAAATAAGGAATTACAGGGACTCGGTCAAATAGTCAATAACAGACCACTATGCTTAACTGACCCACTGCAACAGAAAATGCAAATAACTAACTTAAACATGCATATAACTAACTTAAACGTGGCCCATTAAGATACAAGTTGGAACCATGAAATACCATGACCCAGATAATATCTATTGGACTTAACAAGCTGAACTAAACAACTTGAACTTAAAATTAATACTGGACTCAGCAACAAAATGAAAGGTTTGGTACCGCGGCTGCAATTTTCCCTAAAATTAATTATTGACTTGATTTATATTTTAATTGATTTTTTAATTGAACCAAACAAGAACTAAATGTATTTTTCTTGAGTTAAATGCTTCAATGAGCATTGAAGTTTGCTATATGTTACGACTTATTCACTATTCTTTAAAACTTATCACAATGGCCACTCAACTTTACTCCATCCAGCTCATTGGCCACCGATTTCAGTAAACTTGCCTATGTGGTTCATGTATTATTGACGTGGCACGTTAAAATTAACTCATGCACTACATAAACACCAACTAAATGAAACACGCCTTTAGCCTTGAGAGAAATTAAAACGCTTAATCTTGCTATTCATTCCTAACCCAAAACACGTCTCCTTTAACCTCAGAAATGAATTAACCCATACCTAAGAGGGCCCCATCTGGCACATCGTAATCTTGTTCGAAACCGTAACCTTTACTTTTGTAAATTGTAATTGTATGGCTTGTAGATTCGGTAGGCGATTCGAGGTGCCTAATCTCCAATTTGTAAACTTAATGACTCTGAAAACGTGTCCACCATATTGATAATTCGGCATATAAATAAAGAATTATAGGGACTCGGTCAAATAACCAATAATAGACCACCCTGCTTAACTGACCCACTGCAACAAAAAATGCAAATAACTAACTTAAACGTGGCCCATTAAGCTACAAGTTGGAACCATGAAATACCATGACCTAGATAGTATCTACTGGTCTTAACAAACTGAACTAAACAACTTGAACTTAAAACTAAAACTGGACTCGACTGACCCAAAGCAATAAGGATATGGCACGTGATTGTTGGCCTATAACATATGCTCCTCCTTCAGAAACCCTTGTCCTCAAGGGGTGGGGAAACGGTGTAAGAGCTCTTCACGGTCTACCCATGTTGCGTCATCTTTAGCCATGCCTTTCCATTGAACGGGAAGCTCGACACCTGTTTTGAGGCCCTTCTTGATCATTCTCCGAGCTAGTACCACTTCGGGTTCGATCTGCAGTGATCTTGGGTAACTCGCTAAGGGGCGACTCCTGGTCTCCGACCTTTTTTTTAGACAAGATACATAAAAGATGGGGAATACTTGGGAGTTTGGCGGTAGATCGAGCTTGTAAGCTGTCTTCCCTATCTTCTGTGTCACGATATAGGGTCCATAGAATCTTGGGGACAACTTTAAGTTTCTCCTTACTGCAACAGACGTCTACCAGTAAGGTCGTAACCTCAGGTAAACCTTGTCGCCTACTTCAAACTCTCACTATGTTTTCTTGCGATCCGCAAATAATGTCATTCTAGCTTGTGCTTCTTTGAGGTTTTTTTGAACCAATTTGTGAATAAAGTTTCTATCTTCAAGCTCTTCCTCTACTACTTGAACTTGCGTGGTTCCTGGCTTATAGGGCAACATTCTCGGTGGTGATTGCCCGTAGACTACTTCGAATGGGAAAATCCTAGTTGAGGTATGCTCAGAGGTGTTGTAAGCATACTCGGCTAGGGCGAACCATCTGGACCAGTCTCGTGGCCTGTCACATGAGAATCACCTTGGTAGCCTTCCATTGCTTTGTTCATCACCTCAGTTTGGCCATCTATTTGTTGATGATAAGCTGAACTGAGAGGGAGTTCTGTACCACTAAGCTTGAATAATTCCTTCCAGAATTGGCTGGTAAATATTGGATCCATGTCACTCACAATAGTTAGAGGAAAACCATGTAATTTAAAGATATTATCCAGAAAAATCCTAGCCACAGTTGTTGTTGTATATGGGTGCGAGAGTGACATGAAATGAGTATATTTGCTCAGTCTGTCTATCACCACCATGATCACTGTACGTCCTCCTGAGGGTGGAAACCCCTCAATGAAATCCATACTGATGTCCTACCAATTATGGGTGGGGACTGGTAAAGGTTGAAGCAGCTCAGCTGGATGAATGTTTTCTACTTTGTTCCTCTGGCAAATATCACAAGATCTGATGAAGGCTCTTACATCTCTCCTCATGCCAGGCCAATAAAACTTTTTTTTTATTCGAGCATATGTTTTGTATACCCTTGTGTGGCCCCCTAATGGACTGCTGTGGAACTGATGCAGGATCTCATGCTTGAATGACACCAAACTTCCTATATGTAACATGCCCTTGTAAAAGAGTAGGTTATTACAGATTTAATACTGAGTTTGATCCAAGATTCCCTGATAGTAGTAGCTGAAAAGCTCCTGCAACTGAGGATCCTGGGGGTAAGTTTTCTTCAACTCCTATAACCATTTGGTATATATTATGCTGATTGCTTATGTGTGGCTCTGGTTTGTGGTTTTGATGGAGTATGGGTGGTTGGGATACTGTTTAGATGGTTCTGGGGTGGTTTTTGGTGTATTATCTGGGTAATCTTTAAGGTTTGGTCTTTTTGTTTGGGAAATTCTTGATAATGCATCAGCAACTTTGTTGGTTTTCCCACTTTTGTATTCTATTGAAAAATCATACCCTAACAGCTTGGAAATCCATTTTTGTTGAGCGAGGGTCCCCACTCTTTGTCCAATAAATACTTTAAAGCTTGTTGGTCAGTCATAACCTTAAAGTGTTACCCTACCAAATAGTGTCTCCATTTCCTAATAGCCATCACCAAGGCCAACAACTCATTTTCATATGTAGCTAGCATAAGACTCCTTTCTTTTAATGCTTGGCTTAAATAGGCAATAGAGCCTCCTTCTTGCATTAGCACAGCTCCTAATCCTTTACCTGAAGCATCACACTCCACTACAAAAGTTTTAGTAAAATCTGGTAGTTTGAGCACAGGGGGACTAACCATTGCTTGTTTCAGCCTATCAAAGGCTGCTTGAGCCTTTTCTATCCACACAAACGCATTCTTTTTTAGAAAGGTCGTAAAGGGTGCTGCAATGACACCATATCCTTGTATAAACTTCCTGTAATACCCTGTGAGTCCCAGAAAACCTCTCAAAGCCTTCAGATTCTTGGGCAGTGGCCAATTTTGCATGGCTGAAATCTTTTGGGGATCGGCCTTCGCTCCGTCCCTAGAGATCAAGTGTCCCAAATATGTCACTTCATAACTACTGAACACAAACTTGCTCTCTTTTGCAAACAACTTATGAGCTTTCAAAATTTCCAGCACCATGCTTAAATGTTGCAAATGTTCCTCCATAGACTTACTATAAATCAAAATATCATAAAAAAAAAAACCAAAACAAACCTCTTTAAATAAGGCTTCAAAATCACATTCATTAGCCCTTGAAAAGTAGATGAAGCATTGGTAAGCCTAAAGGGCATAACCAAAAACTCGTAGTAACCCTCATGGGTCCTGAAAGCGGTTTTAGGCACATCATCTTCATGCATTCTGATTTGATGGTAACCAAAACGTAGATCCAACTTAGAAAAAACTTCAGTACCATATGGTTAATCCATTAACTCATCAATGTTGGGAATATGATACTTATCTATTATTGTGTCTTTGTTAAGGGCACGGTAATCGACACACATCCACCAACTCCCATCAGTTTTCCTAACTAGCAACACAGGGGATGAGTAGGGGCTTTGACTTCCTCTTATAACTCCACTTTTCAACATTTCAGCCACCAAACTCTCTATTTCTATTTTCTGGTAATAGGGATACTTGTAGGGTCGCACACAAGTGGGTTTGGAGCCTTCCTTCAATTCAATTCTGTGGTCATGGCCTCGTGGAGGGGGGAGGCCATGTGGTTCAGCAAAGACCTCTTGGAATTCTTTTTTAATTTTTAGCACTATTGGGTTTGCCACCGTCTTGCCATTGTCTTCTTTGCCTCCAATGAGCTGCAGTCATAGTCCTTTGACCGATCCTTTATGGAGCTTTGGATCTTGTTCCTCCTCTTCTAAGGTCTCCTTTGGAGGCTGTATTCCTTGAAATTGGACTTCACTGCCTTTGAAATTGAACTTCATGGTTAAATCTGAAAAATTCCACACAATAGACCCTAAGACCCCTTAACCAATCCACTCATAAGATAACATCACATCTACCCAAAGTTAATACATAGATATTAGCAATAAGCTTTGTATTTTGTAAATTAATTGTCATTGCCCTACAGTAACTTGTGCAAGGAATGCTATCCTCATTAGCTACATTAACTGTTAGATGGCTTTCTCCCACTGGCAGTTTGCCCTCCTTGCTACATATGGATCCACAGAGCTATGCGTACTTCCCGTGTCAACAAAAATCAAAACTTTCTGAATGTTAATATACCCTTCAATCCTCATAGTTTTTGGAGCTAATGAACATGTCATGGCATGAAAAGAAATGCTTAGCAGTTCCCTGGCTCTTCTCCCTCCTTAGTGGGTTCCTCGGGTTGGATTATGGCTATCTTCCCCTCTCTTGACTCAGCTCCCTCTTCGATAGTTTTTTCCAATCCCTCCAACAGAAAAATTCTTGGTTTGCTACATTTGTGCCCCAAGTGGAACTTCTCATCACAATTAAAGCATAATCCATTTTCCCTTCTCTCTTGCATTTGGGCTTGGTTTAGTCTTTTAATAGGAAATGAGGTTTTTTTGTTTTGGATTAAGGCATTGGGGAAATTTTTGGTTTCAGGTTTGGGCGGTGGGGGAGGTACTTTGTTTGGGAATTGGTGCAAGGATTTTGGAGTTGTAAGTTGGGTTGGCTAAGGTTGGATGGTAGGGTTTACCTAAGACCCCCTCATATCTCCTTGTCACCTCTTCTTCCTGTAATTTTGCTAAACCAAAGGCAGCTGAAAGTGTATTAGGTTTGAACATGATTACCATAATTTTTAACTCATCCTTTAGGCCACTAATGAAGGGAGAAATTCTGAATTCTTCCATGAGTCCCTTAACTTTGTTAGATAAAACTTCAAATTCAATTTGGCACTCTTCAACAGTGGATACTTGCCTCAATTTAGTGAAAGCCCCTATTGGATCCTCATATGTAGAGGGTCCAAACCCCCAATAGGACTCGAATCCTTTAACCAACCAAACCATGATAAAGATTTTTCTTCCATATGGAAGAAGGCAAAGTCTAGTTTTTGCTCATCGAAAGTGTGAAAGTAATCAAAAAAATTGTTCAGCCTTAAGGATCCAATCCATTGGCTCCGACCCATCCAATTTATGAAAATCAAGCCTAAGAGTGCTAGCTTATATTTCTCCATGTCCTTCAAACAATGGGTTCTGAATGAAAGTGTTGGATGACCCTTCTCCATTCTCTCCATCTTTGCTGTGTTTGTGTACTGCTAATTGTTCATAACTGGTTGCCAAGTTGCTGAGTTGCTGCAACACGGCTTCCAGCATGATTTTTTGTTTGTTTTGTTCTTCACGCAGGATAACAGTTTCTTCCTTGAGGATAGACACCACATCAGATAGGAGAGCTTGGAGTGTACCCTCAGCCATGGCGCAAGATCAAGAGCTCTGATACCACTGTTATAACTTTTGTAAATTGTAATTTTATGACTTGTAGGTTCAGTAGGCGATTCGAGGTGCTTGACCTCCAATTTGTAAACTTAATAACTCTGAAAACGTGTCCATTGTATTGATAATTAGCATATAAATAAGGAATTACAGGGACTCGGTCAAATAAACAATAACAGACCACTATGCTTAACTGACCCACTGCAACAGAAAATGCAAATAACTAACTTAAACATGCATATAACTAACTTAAACGTGGCCCATTAAGAAACAAGTTGGAACCATGAAATACCATGACCCAGATAATATATACTGGACTTAACAAGCTGAACTAAACAACTCGAACTTAAAATTAATACTGGACTCGACTAACCCAAAGCAATAAGGATAAGACCTGTGATTGTTGGCCCAAAACATAACCCCCAATCGATACTACACCAAACTGAAGGCACCACAAATTAGTTGAAGTGTTGAATCGAGGAAGACTTGCATGTAGAGGGACAACTTGAAGGTAATTCGAAAACAATATTTTACACTATTTTCATGAAGAAATGGGGTTGACACAGTAGCTTTTGCAGTTGAATTTTGAGATAAATGGTAAAACTTGGGATCCAGAAAATTAGGCAAAAGACAAGAAAATGACCAAAAATTTGCAAATTATAAACACACAATATTAAGTTCCCAATTTTTCTAGCTTTTGGGGATTAAAGTAATTTTAATCAAATGATTAAGATAAAGTCTAGCATAATTTTAATTTGTTTTTGATTGTTACATTAAACTTAGATTTTGAAGCCCTACTATTGTCTTCACAGTTTAGAAGAAAACATTTGATTTAAGCACAAATGTTTCTAGCTTTTCGGGGATTTAAAGATTTTTTTTTTTACTTTTCAGGATAATTATGAACACACAAATATAAAAATAATAACTTGACTACATGATATAAGCATTTGCCTCCATTTCTGTGTTTATAATAATTTTCTACATAAGTGTAATTAGAATTTTCTAATTGTTTTTGGTGTAATATTGTGACAGTATCGAAGGATGATTAAGACTTCGTTGATTCGAAGAACGATTTGGAGGACGAAGATGACACATTGTATGACCAAAATGTGATCGATCGTATCGAAATGGGATTGGATGGCCACAATCAAGTTCAAGATGAACGGGAAGAGGGCAACAACATGGAAGTAGATGACTTGTCCGTCAGAGGTGGAAGATGGTGGGTTTCGATTTCCTAATTTTTTTATCGAGATCGATATGCATAACCTACAGTTCGAGGTTGGGTAGATTTTTAGCTCAGCAATCGAGTTCGGAGAAGAGGTTAATTAGAACTTATGGAGCATTAAACAGGTATAATGTGAAGTTTATAGCGAACGAGGAGAAATTAGTATAGGGTATATGCAAACTTGAGTGTAAATGGAGGATCTGGGCTTCCTCAATTGATGACACTGAGGCGTTACATGTGAAATCATACACGTCGGATCATACATGTAGTCAAGACCAATATAATAGACACGGCAACTACAAGTTTTTGACACATCGTTACCTTAAGCAATTCAAAGCGGACCCTAGCTGGAAAACGAAGCTAATTTTAGTGATGGTTAAGAAGGATATATGCATAGACATAAGCAAAAACGTTGCATGGAAGATGAAAAGGTATGCTAAAGAAGTTTTGGCCAGGACTATGCAAGACCAGTTTGAACGATTGAGGTCTTATGCAGTTGAGGTGCTCCGCACAAATGTTGGTTCCACTATCATAATAGTTTTGCAGTGGCAAGTGTTTGAGGGGATGTACGCATGCTTCAATGGTTGTAAGATGGGTTTTAGAAATGGTTGTATGAAGGTTGTTCGTGTTGATGGTTGTCATTTGCGGGGTTGTTTTGGAGGAATTTTGTTGATTACAATTAGGATAGACGGTAAAGACTATATCTACTCTATTGCTTACGCGGTTGTTCAAAGGGAAAACACACCAACCTAGCAATGGTTTTTGAACTATCATGTAGAGGATATTGAGATTGGAAATGGGAGATGATGGAACTTGATGACGGACGGACAGGTAAAAACATCTACAAAATGTAACAAATTAGTTGTTTCCTGAGGTTGAGCATAGATTCCGTGTACGACACATGTACATAATTTTTTCTAATACGGGTTTTAAGGGAAAGACTTTAAAAAATTATCTTTGGCTTGCTGTAAAGTCAACCACTATCCCTAACTATAAACATTGGATGCAGCAAATTCGTAAAATCGGTGGGGACGCATATAAATGTCTAACGGAAAGGCCTCCACAATAATGGAGTAGATCACATTTCTCTCTTCATGCAAAGAACGACATATTGCTGAATAACATATGTGAAGTATTCAATAAAACCTTAAGGAGTGATAAGGAGAAGATGATTCTGATGATGCTCACTTCAATTCAACCGAACTTCATGACAAGAATTAGAAAGCGTTGAGACACGATGATGAGATGCACTGGTAGGTTGTGCCCAATAATTAGAAGAAACCTTCACAAGAATGCTGACCGCTCACGTGATTGCACATTGCACTTATCCGATGGGTCGAAATGGCAAGTAGAATGTAGCTCCAGCGCATATGTTGTTGATCTACTAGAACGGAGTTGTACTGTAGAGAATAGGAGCTTACAGGCATAGCGTGCATGAATGTTGTTTCAGTAATAAGAGAATGTATGAATGATCCAGAAGAATACGTTGACGTTGCTATTCAATTGAAACATATATGAGGTGCTATGATAACATCCTCAACCCAATTAACGGGATTAGATTATGGTCGGAGTTGGACATGGTTGCTATCGTTCCTCCGTCATGGGTTGTTCCGCGAAAAGGAAAGAGGCAAAAAAAAAAAAATTAGAAGGAAGGGGCAGATGAAGAGGTGATAGTGCCTTTACGAGATAAAATATACTTGAGAAAAAATGGTCGATTGAAGATGACTTGCTCAATTTGTGGATTACATAGGCACAATAAGCGATATCATTCTAGGCCAGATGCTCCATCGGATGTGAGTAACACTAGTCTAATTACGCATTTTGAATAAGATATAACAGTGTCTGACCATTTTTTCTTTGAAGGGATTGGTTTGAAGGCAACTTGGAACTTGTTGATATACAATACAACACACATGTGATGAATGAGTACGTTAAACATTTTAAATTCTTGAATTTTATTGTCTCTTGTAGGAAAGAGTGAGTTTTTTATATGTTAGGAAGAATTATAATGTTTGTTGTTACGTTAAAATCTCGTAAACATATGGGTTCGTTGTACCATTAATAATCGTGATGATAGAGTTATCGTCCCACAAGGAATAAGGCTCAATTCTAGTGTATTTGATATATTTAAATTCATAATTGTAACAAAATATGATTGAATTGTATTTATCTACGTTTTATAACTACGAAAGCAATAAACAATAGTTTAAATTAAATGTGACGAACGTATTGAATTTTCGACTTCACTAATCGATTCTTAATTTCAATCATCAACTTGTGATAGTTAATTTAATTCATGCATTTGTGATTGATAACTCCACTTTTATTTAATATTCTTTTCCAAAATATGATAAACCTATGTTCACAAGACGATCATATTCCTAGTCCGCATTCATACGACAAACATGCATTGAAATTTAAGATTATCATACACGACTGCACACTTCATAAATATTATTTCTAATATTTATTATTTGTGCATTCCATAAACAATGTTCTACTTACTGTAAATTTTTCAACCCTACAAATAAGCAATTTATTGTCGTAATGGTGCGCAAGCATTAAAACAATGCGATTATGCATGTTTATAGAATCACAACGCAAGAATTAACTAAAAATATCAAGTCTTGAATTAGAAACTAAGAATCAAAGAGTTTTGTTATCCATCCAATACAATTAAATTTAGTATAGCATATTAATGTAAAAATTATATAGATCACCCAAAACACTAAAATATGAAGAAAATATGAAAATCTTCAATTCAAGATTTCAAATCCGGATCCAAACGATGAATTCTTCGTTCTTCAATGTAAATTTTCTCTATTTTTTCCCCAAACTTGGGCTCTCTCCTTTTTCATCTTATAAAATGTCAAAAAGATTACCTTTAATTATTAATTATTACCAAAACGAAATAAGGAAACTTCGATTTTTCCCCATTTAATAGTGAGGCACGCACCTAGTGCAAACTAGGGAGCGCGCCTGAGGGTTTTAGACAGCCTCGAGCGAGGCTGCCTTGGTCTGGGGAGATGAGGGCGCCACATTTGTGCTCTTTTTGTGGCCAAACTGCAATTGACCCCCGAACTTTCTCCGAGCTTTTTTTCGTCATTCTTCAATTTTCTCTAATCCTTTTGCTTCTTTTCTTGTCCAATTGGGTCCTCGCATTTTCGATTTTTCATTTCTCACTCCAAGACAACTTTTTATCATTTGCATTTTAATCCTCAGCTTCTCCTTTTGCTTCAGTTAACCTCCTTTCTTGTTCATTTTATCCAATTTCATTGTATTTATCGATGTGAACCTAAAGCACACAATAAATTACAAATTCAGCTATATTTCAATCCAAATATCAACAAATATCCATGTTTTGACGTTCTAAATAATAGTATGAAATACACTTATCATTTGCATAATATGGATATGTTGATGGAGGCATTTTAGGCAATTAATAGATCTCAGTTTTGCTTGCTGGAATTCTGCTTAGTGATGTATTGCTAACATTTATTAGCATCTTGAAACCTATTTTTCAATGTGATGATAGGGTAAAATGGTTACCACGGGAGGAAAGGGAGCATCTTTAGCAAATAACATCGCACAGGAGAGTTCTTTCCATTTCATGCCTACACCTATGGTTGCGCGCGAAGCACAAAGGGATCTTGTTACACCCGGTCCAATAGTGAGGATGCCTATTTGTGATCAACATGAACTTAGTCATTCTATTGAAGATAATGTGCCAACCGTGGAAGTTAACGTTGAAGAAATGGTTGACGAATTACAACAAATGGATGTAGCTGAAAGGGGCAAGGGCAAGAAAAAGAAGAGCTGTAAAGATGACAAGAACTACATTTGTTGGATGTGAAGACACTGATAGTAATCTGTAGTGCATTACAATGTAAACACAATGATAGTAATTTTGAGATCTGGCATGTTTTGAGCACTGGGATTCGTAAATTTATTTTGATAGTAATGTTAATGTGCAGTGCAATGTAAAGACAGCGAGTTCAAATTTTTGTTACAGCAGCTTGCATAATTTATGTTAATGCCAGCTTACAATTTCCATGATGTTACCAGTTTCTATATATGCTATTAAGAAACTATGATTTCTGATTAAATGATCACATAAGGCAGTTCTTGGATGTAATTTTGTTAGTTTGAAGGCGACAATTTATCACTTATTACACAGTAACCGAGGACATTAACAAAATTTATTTTATTTCTTTAACTCCACAGGCAGGATGTGTGTTCTAGGCTAATTATTTGCTTAAGAGGCCAAAAGCCTTAATAGTGATGAATTTTCGGAGCATACCCAAGGAAAGTTAGATCTCTAAAAAAATTCAATAAAAGCACTGCAACTAAAGTTTCGAAATAAATACTTCAATTGACGTCGAAAAGATTAATGTGCACCGATATTCAATATAGCCAACAACTTACACCGAACATAGTTTAAACCAATGCTAGTGCCGATTACATAAATATAAAAATTACAAATGAGTCTTATGTAGATACTTTTCCCTTGCGCAAAGTTATGTTCAAGGTATGCATTTTTCTTCAATTATTTGAGCAGATGTCTTGAACATGCACGACAAATCTTCACCTTGAAATTGCAATGGTTTTGTTCTCTATGACGAAGCATCTTTCCAATCAAAAAATTCACAATCTGTAGTATAACATAAGAATGACCGTCCTATATTTTTTAGAATTCTTCTCGACCTCCATACATTTCACGAACCCCAACACACAATCTGGACATCGTTGCTTTGATGGGCAATTCGACAACTAGTGTCCAGGCTTCCAACTGTAACAAATGCCCTTGCTCTTCGCTGTCATTGTTAACTATTTCTGAATCTACATAATTCAATAAATACAAAATCACATTATTTCAATATAATTCAAGAAACACATACAATAGGAAATATACGAATTCAATAAGAAGTTTGCCAGGCCATGTACATCAATATAAACTAAATAGAAATGTTCATAGTCCACTGGTGCAACTCCATTGATCTCCATAGAGGGGTATTAATTTCTTTTTTTAAACAATGATTTATGCGTGAAGAAATGCATTGACAAGTAACCCGTGTTGACGAATTTGTTAAAAAAAAAAAATGAAACAAACCCTTTTTTTTTCCAGGCATCGCATCGATGAACTTCAGTAAGAAAATTAGAAAAAGTAATTTAGCTCAAATTTGACGTAAGGATATGCTAGTCAACGTAAGCAAGGCTTGTCATGCTCAAAACAAAGCTTTTGATAAAGAAATTTCGAAGCAATTTACATTGCCTTTCGGAATCCAATTAAAAGTAAAACAAAATCTATAGTCTAGAACTTACCCAAATAGCTAACATAGTAGCATCTTCTTCCTTGGGTTCTGGAGATGGTAGATGGAGTTGTTCTGCATGTACATGGTGTGGGTTCACACAACCCCCACTGACAACTCACATGGGGGGTAGGTAATTTTTTTATTAAGGTGGGTCAAGCGTCTATGTGAGTTGCTGGTGGGCCCTGTACATGTAGAACAACTCTAGTAGATGCGGGTCAAACTTTTGGACCAAAAAATGCCAGGTTCACCTACGGTTTGCCCTTCATTTTTGGGGATTTCCTTTCAATTTCAAAGAAAAGAGGTCGTGAGGAAGAGAAAGTAATAGATAAGAAAAGCATATATTTGCCATCTCAAGTTAAAGGCGTGTTTAGCACTGCTTACTTGGCATTGGCGTGGCACCTTATTAACATTTAATGTGCCATGTCACCTTACCATCAACCACGTGGGCAAGTTTACTAACGGCTTCCATTCGGTGGCCAATGGAGTTGGACATAGTAAAGTTGAATGGCCAATGGAATAAGTTTTAAAGGATAGTGAGTAAGCCGTGACATGTATTAAAGTTCAATGGCTAATCAAACATTTAACTTTATTTTTCTCATTTGTTTTTTACTAATTGTCGTTTGCTTGGTTATGAAATGATTTAAAGATTATTTTTCTTGTCTAAGAGAAAGGGTACAACCTACTTGCACAAATTTATTGTGATAGATGCAAGAACTTAGCCAACAAAGTCAAGCATTGCTACCTCATAATGCACCTCCCACCATCTCTTGGAGCTATCTCAATGATTGAATAGTTTCATAAATACACGTCTCTTACTTTGGACGGGTCTAACCTGTTAGTAGTTGAGGAATGGTTAACCTTGAACGCACCTTTTAGTATGTCGTCTCACGGATTCATCGACGGCCTAAAGATTGGTAAGACATTGTGCGGTCTTGGTGCAAGCATCAATTAATAAATCTCTCTCTTTTCAAGTTGTTTGGGACTTTGTGAAACAAAACCTGCAAATATTATTCTTCAATTGGCAGACAAATCAATTAAAAAGTCATACAGGATGGTAGTGGATGTAGTGATGAGAGTGGGACATTTTTCCAAGAGACTCTATATTTAACCGATCCTTTTTGGCCCTTCTATTATTCTTATTGATGTGTCAAGGGACTTATTGACATTTGAGTGTACAAGATGAGAAAAATATTTCATACTTTTTGAAATTCTGAAACATTGCTACACCCTCTTATTAGACAGGTTTACCAAGTGGTGGCATTTAAAAAACTCAAGAAATGTTTTTTCAAGTGGTTTTGTGGAGCAAAGTCAACAGTCCAAGTAAAACAAATTGTCAAGATGAGGGAGTACCTAAGGGTGAACAAGTGTCTAAAGTAGACATGATTGTTAAGGATAACCGAGTAGTTGAAGTTGAAGAAAATGATATCCCTAAAGTGAAGGTTATATTCATTAAATTGAATAAAAAGGCAAATCATGAAATATGGAGCTGAAAAAGATTATTGGAGAGTGACGTCTTTGATTATTCAAAGATCCCCTTTTATTATACTTGAGCAACCTAAGAGAAAAAGTCAAATTAATAACTATAAACAAGCACTTAACGGGAAATAATACATTTTGTATCTTTTATCTTGCATTTGGAATTCGTACTCTGTCTTTTATTAGGTTGAATTTAGGTAATACGTTGTCGTACACAGATAATTGATTCATATTGTTTTGTAGGATATTCACTGTGTTTATGACTGTTGAAGAACTCTAAGTTTGAGGGTGAAACTGTATTGCACAAATTAATTCTTGGAGACATTCCACAAATATGGATCATCGTATGCATGTTCCTATATATGTTTCAAGTCTCAAATCATCAAGGGAAGAACCAAATCTTAAAAGATCAAATAAAAAAATGAAATTTTTTTTTCTTGGAGAAATCAAGGAGAAGATCCAAGCGTGAAGATTTTCAAGTTTCTTGGGATTCAAGAAAGAGATTGAAGAGATCATTCCATCTTCTTGTTCCTAAAAGGGTGATATCTATGTCAACTTCTTATATTTTTTATTTCTTATTTTTTTTGCCTAGATTATTTGTTAGGACAAATAATGTAATTAATTAATTTCTATTCACTGTTTTTGAATTCTCTTTATTAAAATATGTTTAATTGACATGATTGATTTATTCGTATATTTGACATGGAAAGTTAAATTACATGATATTGTTGTTGCTTACTTATTAGACCCGACCCCGACATCGACCGAGACAAGGTATTAAGTCTCGGGTAACTAGTTGAATCGGTGGGTCATTGCAAAAAAATCTATTAGAAAAAAAATTGAAGTATAAAAAATTTTTAGGCAAAATTATATATTTTTTAAATTATTTTTCACTAATCATTTAGGTCTATAAAATAAAGTAAAATATTTGACCAGAGTTTTTATAAAAATACTTTTAAAAAACATATATATGATTCATTAGATACATATAATTTGTTACATATAAAAAAAATATTGAAGTACACTACAACTTCAAGAGGAACTAATTGTTTTATTTAGAGGTCAAATGTTCAATTTCTTGGACCCCCAAAATTTTTAAAAGGCAATTTTGAAAACAGATAAACCGGCCTGGTTAACTCGGTCAAAATCGTCGATTAACTCGGTCAAAGCCAGTTTTTGACCGAGTCATACACATTCCTATTAAATTAATCTATTCGACCCGGGCAAAGGCCCGGGTCACCAATTTTCCAGCCGACCAGTCGGTCCTGGCCAAGTTTTATAACTAAGGTTAACGTTAAAGAGATTTCATGTTGGAACACCAAAATTTTCTTTTCATTTATTTTTTGTTAAATTGAGAGATTTTCAATGATTAATGCAGTTGTCATTAGGGCTGTTAATGTATTGGATATGGATCGGATCTACTTATATCTGATTCGATCCGATAAGAAGATTATTTGATCCAATAATCCAACGAATATTTGATTGTTAAATTCATATCCAAATTGCTATGTTATCAGATATCCGATCCGAAATTAATAAAAACTAGGAAAAAAATTAATGTTAGAATCAAATCATACCTTAAACGAAAAATTAAAAATCATCAAATAAACCGTTAAACCGACCGGTTAACCGTAAACCGAAAAACCAAATAAAATGATTTTAGGGAAGATTTCATAACTAAAAGGTTTAGTTTTACCAATTTCAAATTTAAGATATTATGTTTAAAATATCAAATTTTAGAGTTTTTTAAACATAATTAATTAATTAATTATATATTTAAAAAACTCTAAAATTTGATANAATTAATTAATTAATTATATATTTTATTAATGAAATATATTAAGGTCACAATTTCATATAATTTGATCACAAATTCCATATAATTGTTCACATATTATTAATCGGTCACAAATCACAATTTTCATGTCACAAATTATTTTACGGTCGCAAATCAAAAATTTTATGAGTCACAATTTGTTCATCGGTCACAAATCTATCAAATTAATAATCATATATTATTTATTGGTCACAAGTCGCAAATTTTATAACTCACAATTTTTTTACGATCACAAAACATCATATTAATTGATCACAATTTATATTTAGGTCACAATTTATCAAATTATTGGTCACAAATTAATAAATTTTTAGATCACAATATGTATTGGTCACAATTTATCTATTTCATTGGTCACATATTGTTTATTGATCACACACCAACCAATTTATTGGTCACAATCAACCAAATCATTTGTGACCACCACCACACTGTTGCAACAACCCAAGTCTCCGTCGTCAGAACCACCAAAACCACCTCCCGACGACAAAACTATCATTTCGAATTTGATAAGTTGTGACCGTCATAATCGTCGCCACAGTACCTACAACAAATCAGATCCAAAACCTACAACACTCCACAATCGCCATCACCTAGCAAACCATCATCTAAAATACCATGACCCACCCACAACCACAGTTTTACTACCACCACCACTAAAATCACAGGGCCTCCACCTCCACCTCTACTACTACCACCACCACCCAGCCACCATTAAAACCACAGATCCACCACCACCCAACCACCGCACCAGCTACCCAATCCCAACCACCGTACAGACGAACGAGCCGGGGAAAGCTTGTACGAGTTTTAACCAAGTTTCCAAAAGCCACAAGCTTCTTCAAGTAAAACACTGAAAGCTTCCTAAAGTTAGTTGGCAGACTCTTCTACTTGTCCTCAACAAATTTCTGAATTGCATATTGACTGGATCCAGTTCTCTCCTTCGGCGACGGTGACTTCGACTTTGAGAGGGGAAAAAGTGAAAGTGGCGAGAGAGAGAGAGAGAGAGGAGAAGGAGACGGTGAGGACAGCGAGGACGAGAGAGAAGATGTGGTAAATGATTTGATATTTTTAGGGTTTGAGTAATTATAATTTAAATAGAAATGAATTAATATCTGACATTTAAAATAGTAAACATAATATCTAATATTTGAAATCAAATCTTACAAAATCTGGGTCAATGTAATTTCCACATGATTTTATTTTCTTTAAAGAATTTTGAACTAACTTGAGGCTCATATGTTTTTACTAGCAAGTCCAATAGTGACTTCTACCATCATGATATTCCTTTTGAAATGAGAGATCATCTTCTAGTTTTCTATTGACATTCGATGTGAGATAAGGTAAAATTGAATTTCAGTTCTAAATATAAATATTTTATTTCATTATTTTCATTAATAAAACAAATTATTTGTTACATATTAATTAAATTCTAAATTAAATATTTTATTTCATTATTTCCATTAACAAATCAAATTATTTGTTATATATTAATTATTAGTTTATGAAGTTGTAAAATAAATTACAATAATAAATTTCATTAAGAAAAATATAGATATTTATTTACTTCAAATTAGTAAACTAAAATTTTAAAAGAAAAATCTATTGTTTTTATAATATTTTACATTTATGTGCATAGTTATTTATTCAATTTGACAACCGGTTCGATATTGATTTGATTTTTTGACTCTTGACCTTCTTTATTTTTCGGGTCGATACCCTGGTCGGTTTTTAAAATATTAATTGAAATCAACTTTTTTTTTTTAAATTTGATTACTTTTTTATTCTAAATTTATTTATTTTAGTGACAAGTAATATACCATAAAAATATTTTACCGACTCAATTATTTATAACAAATCGGATCGGATTGTTATCACATTGGATTGACCTATATCTATATTTGATCTATTTAGTTAACGGATTATCAAATTCAGATCTTAATCAGTTTATCGGAGTGAGATCATAAATCCATCTACCATTAATTTCATCGGATTCGGATCAAAATTCAATCCATTGACAGCCCTAGTTATCATAAGTTCTTATGCCTCTCTTTCATCAAACTATTACCAAGGGTAGAAATCTTATTATTTAGGGATATGTTAACTAGGACTTGATAGGCGAACATAAAATACTTTTATCTTGAATTTCTTGATTGACAACACAATAATTGAACTAAACATGTATTAAGCACGAGTAGAGTTAATTAATGAAATAGGGAGTTGTAACTAATTTCTTAATTAATTTCTGCCTCATGAATACTTACTCTCTCCACCATTGTTAATTTCTTATTTTAGTTAATTGGGAAAAACTCAAACTCAAACCCAAATCATTGAACGCTATCACGATTAAGGTGAAATCAAAATTCAAACATCGTGGGACACTATTCTACTCATCTTATGTTAATTATATACCACAGGAAGAAGAAAAGGAAAAAGGAAAGTGAGCAATGCCGAAGTGGTTGACAACCACTCACAATAGTGGGCCCCACTGTGAATAAAAAAAAATTACCCACCCACCCGCCTGCCCATCCCATGTGTGAGTGGTTGTCAACCTCGGTTGTACAACTAGCTCGGTTCAAAGGAAAGTAGGCTAAACAATTATATAATGAGACAACTATTCCGATTTCAGAATGGAGAAATACGAGAAGCGTCCTCAATTCAAATTTTAATGAATTTTATATAAATCTAGGTATCATCAACTTGAATTCTAATAAATTTGTTGTAATTCTGCATATTCTCCAATAACTCATAGATTTCTATGGATTAAATTAATTGAAAGAATTTTAATAGGATTTAGTGAATTTTTAGCTGATTATACACTTATTCAGGCTCTAAAATATAGATATTTCGTAGTTCTTTTAATGAAATTCTAGCCTAATTTATTATATAATGTGTTATTAGGTGAAACTCGATGAATGGAAGTTAAATTGAAAGAAATAAGCTAAAATGGCAAGATCCAAAATTTGGGGATTAAAGTGTAAATATGCAAAAGTTGTGTTGGACCTCGTGATGAAGATTCAAGAATGTTAGGGGTCACTAGAATGCAATTAGAAGTAAAAAAAATGAATGAAATATGATCAAAATATTTTCACCAATCAATTTTCAATTACACAAGTATGTTTCAAATTTTTAGCCCAAGATTGAGACCCATTTTGAACTTAGTAAATGATCAAATTGGAAAAATTCTATTACTAGTAAAGTTGTATCCATTTCAGTTATCTTTACAATCCCATTTGAATTTTCTTAATCAAATATCGAAAGAGAAAATTATGATAAAAATACTAAAGGAAGTGCAGTGCGAATTTTTACCCGAAACAAGGAGCCACCAAATTGCACAATACAAAGTTGTGGCGCCGAGGTGCCGCCGGATGTATCTAGAGAGAGTTTTTTGCCAGTTTTGAAGCCCATAAAAGCTCTAAATTAGGAGAAATGTGATGAGAAGTATAAATACAAGTTTTTAACACTTTTGATAAGGTTCCACACATTGAGATACATAAAATACAACTTAAGAATTGGAGAGCAAAATCAAAAGGGAGAAAAACAACAAATCAAGAGCAAGGGTTTAGATTCAAGACTGGAGACAAGAAGAGGAATTTGGTGCAAGATTAATCCACTTCTCCACATATCAATTCAAAACCTGGTGATATACTCCAATATTGTTAATTGTTTTTCTTCATACATTATAAGTAACTACGTTTTTCATTAGGGCAAACAATGTAATCTTTTGAGAACATTTATTTCTTTTATTCAAGATTCATGTTTTTTCATTATTTATGTGTTGATTTTAATTATGTATCTAATGCGTTGAATTAGTTGATTATTAATTCAATAATTTTGTGAATCTTTTACGAATCAAGAGGTGAGTTTTATATTTAAATCACATATTAAAATTCGGTAACTTGGTATAACATATAGAGATACATATACTAATTATTGCAGTCATTAGATGAATTTTTTGAACTAATACTTTGTTTAACTAAAATTGTTTCGCATACAGTTATGCGATTGAATTAGTTAAATAGGTTAAATGAGAACTCGAGAATTGTAAGTTGAATGCAATAGAAGAATTCGATCGAACACTATATTATGTTATGAATCTAGAATTAAGATTTAAAGATGACAAATAAATTATATTGTTATGCCCTAATGTCTATTCCATATTTGAAACATCAATTCGATTTTTGTGCGTAATTTTGGTAATTTTAATTTTTTAGAAGTAGTTAAATAAAAAATCTAAACAATTCACAATTCTTTGCTCGTTTTCATCAAATGGTAGTAAGAAAGTATTAAAGTCTAGTTCTAGTGGAAATGATAATTCGGACTCAAATGTCTACTATATTACTTATTATTATATCGTACACTTGCGATATAAAAAACGCAACAAGTTTCTGGTGCCGTTGCAGGGAACTATTTATATTTAGTATTAATTTATTTATTTATTATTGATATTTGATTAGTATATTTTTCTTATTTAAAAATAAAAGGTATTCGTTGTATACTCCGTACCCAAGACGACGATCTTGAACCATTTGATTCGAAAATAGAACGTACCTTCAGACGAAGACTAAAAGAACACAAACAACAATAAAAATATCAGATGTTTGAAGATCAAAATATTCATATTCCAATATAGTCGATTTGACAAGTTGTGAAGAGAGTAACAGTACAACAAAATTAGCAAAATGAACGAGTGGAGATAAACGAAGGAAACTTGCCAATCTCAATGTTCTTGATGCCTATAGCAACGCCCGCGTGCTCCAATATTGTATATTCAAAATTTGGGGTAAATAATTTTCAAATAAGAGCGGATTGGATCAATTTGACTAGCAACACTCTCCAATTCTACGAATTATCTCATGGAAACCCGAATACACACATTTTTAGATTTCTCGGATTTTGTCAGAACTTACATGTTCCAGGAGTTAATGAAAACGCTATCAAGTTGCGTTTATTTTCTTACACATTGAGGGATACAGTTTTGGAGTGGTTGGATACTGAACATCATGGCAGAACTGATTAGAAAATTCTGTAACAAATTCTTCCCATCAACAAAAGTAAAAAACATCGACTAGAAATTCAAACATTCCAATAAAGAGACGTGGAGAATTATTTTGAAGCTTGGAACGGATTCAAAGAGCTAATGAGAAAGTTTTCAAATCATGGAATTACCATACGTAATCAAGTGCAATACTTCTACACCGGACTTTCACCACTGTCAAAATTTCAAGTGGATTCCAATGATGTGGATCAATCATTAGTAAATCAGTTCAACGATGCCTAAAATTGTTCGAATTAATTGCCACTACATATTCAATGTTCTCATCAGGAAGAGTTGTACCAAAGAAGACATGTGGAATTTATAGACTAGACAACGCAACATCTACCAATGCACAAATTGCTGCTTTAACAAAACAGATAGAGTTACTTGTAAAATTACAAACACATAGAGCAAATGCAGTGATGGTTAATTCAGTATGTGAGAATTGTGGGTTGCTTTAACAAAATAGGTGCAATTACTTGTAAAATTGCAAATACACGGAGCAAATGCAGTGATGGTCAGTTCAACATGTGAGAATTGTGGGAGAAATCACGCTACAGAATATTGCTTGATGCTTGATTCTTCAGAGGTTAACAAGTAAATTTTATTCAAAATGGTCTCCGTATTTTCAACACGTACGGGAATAATTTTCAACAAGAGAGAAGACCAAGTTTGGGGGAGATGTTTCATCAGTATGTGTAGAAAACAGACAAAGTATTCCTACAGATTGATACTAATTTTTAAAATCAGCAAACATCTATCAAGAAATTGGAGACACGAGTTGGTCAGATAGTTCAACTACTTGTATAACGTCCACAGGGATCATTGACAAGCAATACAATGATAAATCCTAAGGAGCAAGTGATGGAAATAAGAGTAATGGAAAATGATCCAACCAAGACTCCTGTAAAAGTTAAAGTACATGTACGTCCACTTACATCTCCTCAAAGACTTCAAAAGAAGTCGATGGAGAAAAATATTCATGCTATAACTACAAGGATTGGGGTACAATTATCAGAGATTACTGTGAAAAGACTAGAAAGAAAGATGACCGAGAAGAGGTTGATGAAGCTACAATGGAAGAAAAATCTACACCATCCTCAATTGAGAATGAATAACATATAGAAACATCTACTACCAAGGTACCAAGTCCAGTTAAGGCTTACGTGCCTCCGATTCATTTTCCTCAAATGTTCAAGAAGAACAAACAAGACACAAATTTTGAAAAATTTCTTAATATTCTCAAAAAGCTCCAAATCAGTATTCCATTGATTGATGCAATATTACAAATTCTAAACTACACAAAATTTTTGAACGAAATTTGGACAAAGAAAAGAAAGCTCCCAAAGTTTGATATTGTTGCATTAACGAAGAAAAATAGTGCTAGAGTACAAAACAAATTGCCTCACAAATTGAAAGATACAATGAGTTTTACTTTGTTTATTTCAATTGGAAATTTTTGTGCTATTAATACATTGTGTGACACGGGTTCTAATATAAATCTTATGTCATATTATGTTTATAGGAAATTGGGATTGAATGAGTCAAATCAATATCAATAACGATACAACTAGCTGATTGAATAATTTCAATGCTACATGGCAAAGTTGAGAATGTGCTCATAAAAGCGAGAAATTTAATATTTTCTGTAGATTTCATTGTTTTGGACATACCAGAAGATCAAGAAATTCCAATTAAATTAGGTCGGTCATTCTTAGCAACGGGTCAAATCCTAATTGACATGGAGAATGGTAAGCTAATATTGAGGATGGAAAACAAATAAGAGATGTTCAATATTTACACCAAATATGAACAACCTCCTAACATCAAAGTTTGATGTAGAATTGATGAAGAAGAGCCACCTGATCAATGAAATTGTCAGAAAAGAAAATCAAATTTTCGTTAGCTTTTTGGTAGAGGTGAGAATGGAAATATCACAATTTGGAGAGCAAAGAAAGGGTACGTTAATGAAAATTGCACAAAATTCAAGGATAGAATAACTTGGTTCGAGCCACCATAATCAATTATGGCAAAAGGTCAAGCTAATGACTTTAAATAAGCGTTTTTTTGGAGGCAAACCAAGCTTTATCCCTCTTATTATGTAGTTTTCAGTTTTAGGACTCTTTATTTTATTGTCGTAACATTCTTGTTGTGTTGGTTCTCAAGTTTGTGGGCAATAACGTGGTTAGAAACCCAACATATATCCATCTCATTAATGAGATGGCGATACGACAATTAATGTATCCAGGGAAGTCCTAACCCTCAATTGTATTTATTTTAACATTGGGGACAATATATATTTTAAGTTTGGGGTGAATCATCAAGTAGTTTTTTAGTAGTTCATGTTTGTATTCTTATGTGATATGATTTTATTTCGTGTGAATTGTAAGTTAAAAAAATATTTTTTTTATGCACACTTGTGTGAGTTAGATAGCCTTGTCGATTATGATGAATATATTTAAGAGCATCTATTAATTTATAGATTGTGAATGAATTTAGTGCTTTAGTTGAATTTTCTACTTATCCATGTAAAACGCAATAATATTTATGTACTATAATTGAGTATAAAGTCATACAGAAGTAGGAAGATTCATACATGTAGGTTGAATAGAGTACTTAAATGTTTAATCCCTTAACATATGATTCACCACATTCTTTAACAGTATATATAATAATTTGAGGTGTTCGAGCCGATAAAAGAAATGATTTAAGATTGTGGTGATTCCAAGCATATTGAAAAGATTGGTATGGAATGTCTTTAACTTTCTAGTATAAACTTAGTGATGATCAAATGCTAGAAATCTAACCCTATAAATTTTGCTTAGAAATCTAACCCTATAAATTTTGCTTTTCTTTTCATAGAAAATAAGCATTGCACTTATTCAGTTTACGCATTATGGTTGCACCTTTTTACTCGAGTTAGTAAGTTCGTAGGAGTATCTTGAAACCTGATACTCTTTGGTATTTAAAAGTCGGGGAGTTGCTGACTAAAAGCTTGTTACATGAGTCAAGAAAAGATGAAAGGGTGAGCTCAATATTGAGCTAAAAAGAAAATATCAAAAAAAGAAAAACTATATACAAATGCACAAATAAGAGCTAATTATTAAGAGCTCAGATAATTGGTGGGTTTGAATCAGTTGGTATAAATTTGATTGTTAGAGCACTCGTTATATGGAGAACCATCACATAAATTAATTGTTGACGTTGTCGGTTAGATTAAACCAAATTAGAGTGGTATAAGGAATTGATAATGGGAACTAAACTTTAAAATTACACTTTGGAGAGAGAATGAAATAAAACAAGTTTGGAGGTGTGCAAACCTCACGAGCGAATAAATGAAATAATTGACCATTTAGAGTTGGGAATTGAACCAACTTGTGAATACACGACGTTACACTTGATTCTTTATGTACACACCCGTTTTGCATTGGATAAGTGGAAGTTTAGCTATTGCATTGTGATTTTGAAACAGTTCATAAATATAATATAATATTCTCAATCCTAAGGGAAAACGACAAAGTATCTAACCAAGAGATTTCTTTGCATGTTTGTGTGTTTATTAAGTTAGGTTACGATTTTGTTTGAAAATAAATAAATGTTTAAGTTTGAGAATATTTGATAAGTTTATTTTATATACTTATTCGGGTTCTAAATTTCGTAATTCTTTTAATGAAATTATAATCTAATTTATTATATAATGTATTATTATGTGAAACTCGATAAATGGAAGTGGAATTGAAAGAAATAAGTGAAAATGGCAAGATTCAAAATTTGGGGATTAAAGTGTAAATACTCAAAAGTTATGTCATGCCTCGTGATGAAAATTTCGAGAATGTTAGGGGTTAATTGGATGCAACTAGAAGTTAAAAATGAGTTAAATATGATCAAAATATTTTTACAAATAATTTTCAACCACACAAGTATATTCCAGATTTTTAGCCTAAGATTATAACCCCCTTTTGACCTAGTAAACGTTCGAATTGGAAAAAAAATTATTTCTAGTAAAGTTGTATCCCTTTGAGTTATCTTTACAATCTAATTTGAATCGTTTCAATCCAATATCGGGAGAGAAAGTTATGATAAAAATATTAAATGAAATGCACTTTGATTTTTACCTGAAACGAGGCGCCACCAAATTGCAGAATACAGAGTTGTGGTGCTGAGGATCCGCCTGGATGTACCTAGGGAGAAAACTCTAAATTAGGAGAAAACGTGAAGATAACTATAAATACAAGTTTTTGACACTTTTGAGAGGGTTCCACACATTGAGATATATAAAATACAACTTGAGAATTGGAGAGCAAAATCAAAAGTGAGAAAAACAATAAATCAATAGCTAGGGTTTGGAATCAAGATTGGAGGCAAAAAGAGAAATTTGGTGCAAGATTAATCCACTTTTCCACGTATCAATTCAAAATCCGGTAATGTGCTCCAATATTGTTAATTTTTTTTCTTCATACATTTATGAATAACTAAGTTCTTCATTAGGGTGAACAATATAATCTTTTAAGAACCTTTATTTCTTTTATTTAAGATTTAAGTTCTTTCATTATTTATGTGTTGATTTTAATTATGTATATAATGCGTTGAATTACTTGATCATTAATTCAATGATTTTATGAATCTTTTACGAATCGAGATGTGAGTTTTAGATTTAGACCACATTAAAATTCAATAATTTAGTATAACATGTATAATTACCTATACTAATTATTGTGGTCATTAGATGAATTCTTTGAACTAATACTTCATTTAACTAAAATTGATTCCCATAAAGATATGAGATTGAATTAGTTAAATAGACTCAATGAGATCTCGAAGGAGTAAATTGAATGCAATAGAAGAATTCGATTGAACACTGCATTAGGTTATGAATCTTGAATTAAGAATTAAAAGTGATTGATATATGAAATTATTATGCCTTAATATCTATTCCATATTTGAAACATCAATTCGATCTTTCATTGCAATTTTGGAAATTTTTTAGAAGTAGTTAGATTAAAAAAATCTAAACAATTCTCAATTCTTCGCTTATTGTTAGATATGGCAATCGAGTCGAGCGGTTCGTCGGCTCGTGAAAAACTAGCCCGAGCACAAGTCGAGCAGGTCAGTTTGCTAGACGAGCCGCTCGTTTCGACGAGCCCACGAGCCAGTATTACGAGCCATGATGCACTCGACTCGTGGCTTGTATATTAAAAAATTAGTAATAATAATAAGAAAACCACGAAACGGAAACTGAAAAATTCAGTAACTGTTTCGGTTTTTTCTTTTTCTTTTTCTAATTATAATTTTAGTAATAAATTATTTTTTTTTTATTTTCTAATTTTCTTCCCCTATAAATACCCACCCATTACAACATTTTCACCAAACTTACTATCAATATCAATCTCTCATTCTCTACTCTAGTATCTACAATTTACAAATCAATATCAACAATATCATTCATTCATTCTATAATCCTCTTTTACATTTTTTTACATTATTATCTTGATTTTACAATTCATTTTATACACTACTACATAATTTTCATTCACTTCTCAATTCTACATTTCTACGTTCTACTTCAAGTCTTTAACATTCAATTTCTATTATTCACAAATGGATTTACGATCGTTTGTTGAAAATTTGTTCGGAATCGGAGGTGAAACACCTGCCCGAAGCAATTTGGGAATGAATTCGCCAGTCTAAATGAATTACCCATTCCAGAAAATATTCAAGATTTTGACGTTCATGAAGGTAGTCATCCAATTGATTTGGATGACTTTGATGTTGATCCTAGTGTTCCTATTGATTTGGAATAAGATGAAAAACCTACATTAAATATTTTCGATGTAAGAGGGAAGAGAAAGGGCGAAGAAGCAGACAAAATGTTGGGACCATTTTAAATTGGTTCAAATTATTCATGTGGTCAATGGACTTCCAGAAACCAAAGCAGTATGTAAATACTGCCAACAACGACTGGTATGGCAAAAAGGCATTGAAACTGCCTACCTCAACCGTCACTACAAAAACTGTACGGCAAAACATGGGCTTCTTCCAACTGGTCAAATGCAACTACAGTTTGGTACTCCAGGCGTCGGTGCTACTACGCCACTTTCTACATGAATGTATTCGGAGGAGGAAGTTCGAACGGGAATGATGAAGTTCGTTGCCGCGACGGAGTTACCACTAGCAATAGCGGACAACCAACATTTCGTAAACTATGTCAAACAATATCTTCAACCGAGGTACGTTGGGGTAAGTCGAAATACTCTTCGTTCTGATACA
>CAIGRB010143920.1:119653-132367 GCA_903798255.1 Fraxinus quadrangulata
ATATGTCCAAGACCATCTAAAAGTGTTAGTAGTCAACATGGACACAAAGTCTTGTTTAATCATGTTCATCGTTCTTTTCTAGGGATCTATTAATATTTTGACATGCTGAGGTCTCCTCAGACATGTCAGTACATATTTTATAATATACAGATGTGAAGTGCAAATTATGACTTCTTTCTTGGTTTCTAAATGTTCCAAATAAGTGTTTCTTTTTGCATGTTTGCTTAATAAATTTGTTACGCTAACATAACCTTCAAAATTACGATGCACGGGCCAAAACTAATATATATAAGGAAAATCTAGTACTACGAATGAACAAAAAAAAAAAAAATTACATCTGAGAAAAATCTAGTATTACAAACGAACATGGGCTCAGTCAACTCTGTTCATAATTCCAGATTTAGAAAAACATCAAATACCCAGAAATTCGGGCTCTTGAATATATATACTACTGAATCAAGAAACAGTCCCAACAAGTCAAGTTTAATTTTCCATTCAATGAAGTAATCCGATTGACTCCTTTATTTGGGCCAATCTCTGCCGACTTTCCAAACATTCATCACCAAACCATACACAGTTACTGCTTTCTGGCCTCAGAATCTGTATTTGATTCACTTTTTAGTGTCTAAATTATTTAAAATTAGTCAGAACCCATTGCGTTTTTTTCACGTTTTGACTCAATATTTTAAAAATGTTTGAATTATGGGAGAACCCACTTAACCGTCTCTTCAATTCTGGATTTCAATTCTGAAATGAGCTGAAGTGGGCCATTCTTACAGGTAGAGGATAAAGTTTACTCTTTGCTTCATTCCCACTCATTCTCCATCTTTTCTCTTTGGTTTGGTTTATTATTATTATAACTTCTGAATTAATTTATAAAAAAAAAAATTTAAGACAGTGATATTTTATAATTTCTTGGAGAAATTCTTTATTGGGTATTGGGATGTAAAGATTTATCTATATCTGGATCGTGCAGATTTGAGGCTAGCATTCATTTTGATTGCAATTTTCAATGCTTCTGAGTAAGTGTTCACTACCATCCATTTGCTTAATTAAAAGTGGGTTTAATTTGTTATCATATGCTATTTTGATTTCGAATTTCAAACGAAGGTAGTGGTTAATTATTCATAAACATATACTGCTAATGAGATTCCTATGAACTATGAATGCATTTTGAAAAGGCAGGTAGCTAAATATGCTGATAATTATCCAAGAACTCTATTTTGTCTGGATCTTGTTCGAATTTCAGTTATTATCCTTTTCCTCTGGCCCTGCATTCCTGTCCATTTAAATCAAGACAGTTGTTATCTCTGCTTTAAATTTGTATATCTAAATATAGTTGTTGTATGGGATCTTGAGTACATCTTGCTTAAAAACAGATTCTCCAGTTTTCTTGGAACAAAATTCTGATTAGCATGCTATGATTTGAACATATACTGATATTAGTTTGTTTTGGTCATTCTTGTCATCGAAAGAAATACTATTGATCATTACCTTGTTTCAGTGCACCTTTCTAATCAATAAAAGATTGAAGTCCTAGATTAAAGGGTTGATTTAGAGATTTAAGTCGATACCTTCAAGTAACTAATCAGTGTTGATTAATTTTTCTTTCCTGCGAGCGTGATAGTTACGGGGCTAGGTCCTTTGAGATTGGCTAGTAACTTGACATGAATAGATTGAATTTATTTTTAAGTTTCTATACTAAATAGTTTAATATAATTGTCAAACCGCCTCAGGGCTCTGAAAGGACGTAAGGGAGAATTGTATGTTGGAAAATTCAATCCCTCCATTAAAAGGTCAGGGCCAATTCACTGGGCTATTTTACATTCTTCACTGAGGCATCATTTATTATGTTTTCACCAATTTTAGCTTCTGTCTCTACTTGCACCTTGTGTGATAATGGTAGCTTTAATTGAACTCTTATCTAAAGTAATATGCTGCATGAGAATTTCTTATACTTGATTGTGTTTGCATTTTATTTAATATCAAACTGAATCCTGTTAATTTCATCCCTAATATTTTTTATCTATCATATGGAAGTTATTGAGTAGCATCTTGGATCCTGTTCTGCAGGTTCTATGTAGGCTTTCTAAGGTGATGTGACAAATATCAATAATATTCTCCAGTTTGTCTTCGTCCCTGTAGAAAGAATGGAAGACGCCTTTTCCCGAGTCTTGACTTTAACTTCCTTTATAACCCGTCAGTTCATTCATTTCATCGGTAGGTTTTATTCTATTACTTCTATGCTCATTAATGGAGTAACCAGTATTCTCCATAATTTCCGGCAAATTGCATCTAGTTCCCCTTTAGTCTAATTTCAAGTGTGGTGGTTTCTCTTTACATATAACATTATTGCAGAAGATCTTTTCTTAAGAGATCTGAGTAGATGCTTAGAAGATTGGGGCATAATATCTTGTGGGCAAAATCCGGCAAGTTGCAGCATTCATAATTCTGTTTCTACGAGTTGTTTGTCTTCAGGTCATTGTGAATCCAGTGCAAGCTTAGGCATTCCTGAAAGAAGAGACTCAGATCCGGATATTTTATTATTAAATTCAAGATTAGAAATTGTTCATAGAAGATACAAAAATGGTGGTGTCCACTTCATTTTAAAAGGGTAAATTTTTTCATATGCTTTATTCTAATCCTTTTTTGTGATGTTTTGGCAGCTGTCCATCACTGTACCTTCTCTTTGATTTAAGAATCTATATTGAAATTTAGACTCTATTTACAGTCTCTCATTTTTCCTGCTACAGTCCCATTTAAATTACATTTGTTGATCTGGGTTTCAGGTTGAGGCTTCCTATATCTTGTTTGAGATTTGCTTGTAGGTTAGCATTGGCATCTTGTAGATTTTATTTTGGTTATCTTAGACGTGCACAAGCTCAAGTTCGGAGGTAAAAAGTATGCTTTGATCTTGAAAATTTACCACTAATAATAAAGAACCCTGGTTCAAGACTATTTTACGTGGCCTTTTATATTTAACCTTCTTTCTGCATTTTTTAGCTTTGTATCTCGAGTATGTAAAACTTTGCATGGGTCTTCTGATGAAATTGGGTGGTTGCAATGTGCTCCTGGAATGGCTCCTGTGGAGGATGGTTCAGCTAGATTTCGGGAATTGCTAAATAGCATTAGGTACCATATCTATATTTATTATACATCCAGTTATTTTTTATTGTTTTCCCCCCTTAGAATATCGATGATATTCCAAACATTTGCATATAATTTACATAGCTAACAAAAATATTTGTATGCATCTATATAAAACAATTTTCCTAAAGGTTGATTGTAGATTGTTGCTCAGTCTTCGAAGTTGAACTTTTTCTCTTCCCAGATTACGAGTGTCTTGCTACTGTTAGGTTACTGAGTATTCCCGTGTTAGCTCTAGTTTGAGAGATTTTCAAGATTGTTGGCATCACATTCGTCTTCTTTTACCTGCAGCGGCGACATGAGCTCTTTCCTGAATTTCTCATACTTTAAACCTGTATATGAGGAATCTATCCCTAAGTTAAAAGGCTTTATATTCTCTTCTGACCTTTGCCTCTGAAATTGTAGCAAGGAGATGGTTTAATTGTTTTCTCAGTGTTTAAGAGGGCTAAATCAAGCACCTGGGCGTTTTATCTCCTAAGGCAAGACAGAGTCATCATCATAAGTCAATAAAATAATTTAAATACAGTAACAGCATTGATTACAGATTTTCAAAATATCCCACATTTAACAGCTACAATGAGGAAAAGGCACCTTTTAAATGTATTCATGGAATACTTTGTTCATCAATTTACGCATGATAATTTGAAAGCTTGAATTCTGTTTACTTTTGCGTTTCAGGAATGGACAGCACAAACTGCCTAATTCTTTTGTTTATCTGCTAATTCCAGGTTTGAATATCTTTTGCCTTATATTCTGAATTTGTTTTGAACATTATAATGTTTTTAGTATACATACCATTACATTATCTTCTTCTCTTGATTTTCAGGGCTTTTTAGCAATCATGGTCCCTTATATTTTGTTAGCACCAAGAAGTTTTTCTCGAAGATGGGTTTAGCTTGTCATATTGCTAAAATCCACAGTGAGGTATTAAGTTTAAACACTTAACGTTTTCTTAATATAAACTCTGCTGAAAGGGATTTGTTGCTATGGTCACTCATTCTTTTTGAAGATTCTTCTTTTTACCTGACAATTTTACTTACAGTTTAACTTCGTCACAAAGCAAAAGGTTTTATTTTTTGGCACCTTGTGAAGGCATCTGTTGAACAGAATGCATGGGAACTAAAGCAGTACATAGAAGAGCTATACTGGGGGTCTGGAAAACGTGTAATGCTGCTTGGTCACAGTAAAGGTGGTGTTGATGCCGCAGCTGCTTTATCAATTTACTCACACGAATTAAAGGATAAAGTTGGAGGATTGGCATTGGTGCAGAGTCCTTATGGTGGTACACCTATAGCATCTGATATTCTCCGCGAAGGCCAAGTAGCTGACAAGGAAACACGTAAAATCATGGAGTTTCTAATATGTAAACTGATTAAGGTAACATTTTTCCTTTTCCCATTATCAAAAGTCATAATATTGGTTGAACCATTTAAGAAGGAAAATTACATAGCATAACGTGGAGATTAGCTTAAACCTACCACACCACTTCACTTTAAACTAACTTGGAAAAAAATAATTATCTGGGAAATTCATGAAGTTTTTTATACTTCTGATTTTTTGAAATATTATGATCACTATTTTCGCAGTATATTTTATCCTTCTTCAAATTACATATCATGAGGTTCATGTATAAAAGCTAATCTAGAAAATAGTTTCAAATGGTCGCGCACAGCTCCTTCAGGAACTGTGTGAGTACGGTGAGTTTGATCCATATTCCTGGAAAATTGGACTTGTAAAAGAAACATGATATCGATATGTATAGACTTAAAATTGCTAGATCTCCTTGTATCTTTCTGTATTTTCAAATCTATATGCTGCGTTGCACGAGATCTGAGCAGATTGTTTTTTATACTTCTAGGATTTGAGAAGGCGAATATTTTTAAAATCATGAGAATTTTTACATGTAGGGTGATATAAGATCCCTGGAGGATTTGACATACGAGAAACGGAAGGAGTTCATCAGAAACCATAAACTTCCTGACAACATTCCTCTCATCTCGTTCCATTCCGAAGCAAATATTACACCTGGTGTCATCGCAACTATGTCCCACATTGCACATGCAGAACTTCCCTGGCTTCCTTACGCTGAAAATGCTGTCCTCGCAGGGCGTAGAGTGCCTGTTATAGTTCCCGTTTCTGCTGCCATGGCGCTCTGCGCATTCCATCTGCGACTAAGATACGGGGAGAAGAGCGATGGTCTTGTCACATGCCGTGATGCGGAAGTTCCAGGTTCAGTCGTGGTCAAACCTGACCGGAAACTCGATCATGCGTGGATGGTGTTCTCCTCTTGGAAGAGGGACCATAGTGAACCAGATGCCTGTGAAATGAGTGAAGCACTGCTGACCATGCTTGTGGAACTAGGAATCCGAAGTCACAAGTCAAAGCAATCCACAAACAGTGTATGAAGTAAGTTATACTAAAACTTTGAATGTTTCTTTCATAGACTGCCTCGCAAACTTTTGGAGAATGAATATGAAATTTTGATAAATTTATTGTCTTACGCTACAAATTTGTTATTATGTGTTAATATCTTGGATATAAGTCAAGGTTGACAAGGTAAAATTAAGTGGTGACATAGTCGTTTGGTTTTCTCCATTGTTTTGATTGGTTTAAGGGTTTCTATCCCGAATCTTACTGGTTTTCACCACCCGACAATTGGTTACCTCGAATTGTCCGAAGGGCCAGCATTTCGAGGGCCCGGCAAGGGCCATGTCGAAATCTGTTGGACTGGATTGGACTACATGTAGTAAGTAATGAACTTAATTTTGTAGGGGACCATGGGCATTAATGGCCACATTTTATAGGTGTATGATACAATGAGATATTATGGGACCAGTTGTTCAAATCTATTGTGATGGTGAATCTGTGTATCAAATTTGTGAAGACCACTCGAATCAATTTCTGTGAACCAAAATGGTCCAAGTAACAGCTCTTAAATGTTTTATGTTGTTATGGGCCAAACAGCATATACTCTAAATGGGCCCATTAAATCAACTGTGAAGCCCATTTTAACACCACTGCGCTAAAGTTCAAACTTCATATAGAATTATAGGCCCGTTCTCTCTCTCTCTCTCTCTCTCTCTCTCTCTCTCTCTCTCTCTCACATTTATTTGTTCTCAATTATAATTTAAGGTGAAGAGGGTTTGAAGGATAGGTCGGTCTATGACGTACATATACTGTATTGAATGTGAAATAGTAATTAGCAAGTGTGTGCAAGAATATCTATACAATAATGGTTGCAGAAGCAAGAGGTAACAATAAGTGAATTATTCACTTCTAGTGTATTCCCGACACGTTTGGTACTCATTATTTATAGTAAATTGTAATCGACATAGAAGATCTTGTTGAGCCAAAAGTGACACTTCAAGAAACGAGTTTATAAAAAAAAAAAAAAAAAAAATTCCGTTATAGGTTATTATCACAATTTCTCGCATTAGGGTTAATTTATCCTAGTATTATCTCTCGTCTTTTCTATGCAATCGGAAAGACTTCTTTTTCTTTGTGGACCTCGATCTTCAATCACTTGTTCCATAACTCTGTTTGTAACAAATATTTGACTAGCAGAGTGAATGTATTGAAAGTAACACTTCGGAAGTAATTAGATATGATCCTTTATAAGATTTATGAAAACCCTTTGTTAGTGAAATTCAGTATCGATAAGTGGACATAGCTCTCGCATACTTAGAGAGTAAACGTTTAATCCATAACTTTGAGATACTAGTATTAGATGCACGTTTATGTGCACACTAATTTCATCGAATAATCATAAATGCCCAATGTGAATGCACTGAAATATCTTGTTGCCGGCCTATTATTTTCAATTTTCCAATATTGAGTAGTATAATTATTTATCACTTTCCGTTGGTACGTCAGCTTTTTCATTTAATATTTGCAACACAAAAACTGCAAACAATAATTAATAACGCCTATATTGTCTAAACTAGAGTAATAAATTCTCCAGATGAGTAAGAATTGGAAATTTGGGTTTGGAAAAATCACATTTTGAGCTGCCAATTTCTTTTCAATAATTTTTTTTGGGAATATATTACATAATTAGAGTTCCTAAAAACTTATTTCCGAGCTACTAGATAAGATTAGGTATGACAATCGTTAAATTCTACCACATCATGCAACTTTTCTTTAATGCGTATTTGATTTTGTATACTTAATTTTTAGTTGAGAGATCTTCTTGTGGTGACATATACGTGTGATATTTTTCCTTGTCCCATGTTTGGTGTAGCTTAAAAGTTGATAAAAATTAAAGTCGACGTCAAAAATTAATTATAACCACATATTTTATGGGATTCATATTTCTATCAACTTTGAAACTATACATTTTATCGACTTTTTTTAATCTACTAAAAATATGATTTGTGGCTACACCTAACGGGGACTTAGCCCATGTTAGATTGTTTACCTTGATGGTTTAGAAATATACAAAATTCTTGAAATTCAGTTCATTCACAATTAAATTATTTATTAATTTATTTTTAATATAAGGTTCTGGAATAAATTGACAAGGTAGATGAATTTAATTCCATGGTTGGTTGGTACAATCAAATGGAAATTTGTGTTGCTATCAAATATAAGGAATCAATAAATATTTGAGAATAACTCTCTTTATGCTTGATGTCAATTGGTTCATGAGAATAAATATTGAAGTACACACGTTTTAAGCGTACAAATAAATTATAACAATTGACAAGATATACATACTTATTATGTACGGTCTCGATCAATTCAATTACCTAACAAGAGTATTGCTATTTAATTTTAGGTAGCGCTAGAATTAAATTTGTAACCCCAGTGGGGTCAAATAAACGATGAAATTAAATGAGACTGAGATTGTAATTTCAGTAGTGTTATATAGCATTACTCAACAAAATAATATTATCTTGGATTGGAACATTAATTGATCAACCCTTACCTAGATCATTATTTATGGGACCAACTCAATTAAAGCCTTTTATTTAGTAACACAAATTAATCCCACTTTTCAAGATTCTTTTTTTTTTTTTTTCTTTTTCTTAACTTTGTTACCGTAGTAAAAAATATCGATACTGATCTTGATACAAAACTGTAACTATTAAAATGACGAATGCCGGGCTGCTTAATGAAAAAAAAAATGACATTTATGATGTGAGGAAGATAATAGCATGAAAATAAATTAGAAAATGCCTCGCCCAAATAACATATGTGCAATTTACCATTATAGGATAAAAATCTTGCATAATTGGTTTTACTATTAAGATATTTGATTAATAATTGTCAAACTTCATATGCATTTTACGTGACACATCTATTATATTGAAGATTTCTTTAGTTATATTAATTTATATTAATCTGTATCTACTGGGCAAGATGAAATTCTAAAACGTGTGCAGTGAAAGGCAGCCATAAGATGCTCGAGTTGAGCGATCGCACAAGGCCTTGATATTGTAGGGGCACAAAAAAAAATTGTTATAGGTGTTTATATATGTATAATTATTGGTGCCGATTGTTCACTCGTTAATTATTATTTTGTGATTTTTTTTATACTAAAAGGTAAGTTTTTGTTGCATGAAAGGAGGATCATTTTAAGTTTTTTTTATTGGTATCAATATTTCTTTTTTAATTATATGAAAATGACATCATTTTAAAATGTCACAGGACATTCAAAATCTCAAGACCAGCCTAAACCATGGGGTAGAACAAACATTATAGTTTAAATAATCTTAAACTATATATATAGAAGTACAAGTTTTGCAGTCCAACAAAAAGGATGACAAAGTTAAGATTGCTTATATTGTTCTATAGTCCACTCACTCGTCTCTCTCCCCTTTTATATGTTGTTTGAGGAAGATTGTTATTTTGATAATGACGAAGAATATTTATTCATCGCGAAGAGGCTCTAATATTCAGTGTTATTAGAATCTGTTCGGTCCAACTGATAATCAGAAATGGAGTCGATTAGACAGAAATACGTATTTTCAAAAATCATTCAAAACCACTTGACCCGCCCAATTTTATGAAAACTTTTGACCCACTTCCTTTTTCATTGATTTAAATTTATGAAAAACGTCCAGAACTCGGCCCGAAAAATCTATCTTGAGATTTTTTTTTGTAAAATTTGGTTAATTAATTATTTTTAAAAAATGTTGGGTGGATCGCGGCTCAATACTTTGACCATTTACCATTTTTCTTTTACGGGTCATTGTTCGAATCGATTTTCAAAACATTGCTAATACTAGAGTATATAGAAACATAAAAGATATAAAATGGACAAATGTTGAAAAATAATTATTGTATGTGCTTTTCAGATTATGAACTACAAAGAAAAGCAAATATTATAAATGAAAGGAACTTACAGTAACTACATACTAATTATTTAAGAAAATAATTCAATGATATTGCGAGACACAAGCAACTGGAAAACTAGGGTTTGGTACGAAATAATGCAAGTTTGTTTACCAACTGGACAAATTCCAACAACAACCAACCAATCCTCGAGAAATCGTGCTATGTTTTGTTGGCGTTGGATCACCAATTAAATTAAATTTACCATGTTGTCTGATTTAATTATTTTCACTTACATTTGATGTTGTCACGACATACTTTACTTCTTTTAAATTGTTGAAAATAGTAAATTCAAAAGATAGCTTTGTTTGCTGTAAAACAACAAATAAAATAAAATAAAATAACATAGTGGTTTCTAATTCGAGGCTAATTTATAAATTAATTAAGAGCATGTTTCCAAAAATGAATTTTGGAATACTGATTTGATGGAGAATGTGTAGTTAAAAAATAAGGAAAAATTTTGAATTTACGTGAAATATTATTTTATTAAAGGGCGTGTGATTGAAAATATGAGAGAGAAAAATACATTTTGAAAATAATGAAAACAAACGAGGGCTAAATTCTTAACAATCAAAACATACTTTTTATTTTTAAGTTATCTATAAATTATTCAATTCTTAACAATCAAAACAAACATGTGTTTATGTTTTAAGTTATCTAAAGCTAATCTTCATTTGTGGCCATTGCACTTTCATTGAATTTTCAACTGAGTTGTTAAACATTAGCTTGTCTTAATTGAGTTATAGAACTTATCAAAACTTACCATTTGTCATGCTTTGTCTCCCAAAATGATGAAAAATTGCTTAATTGACATTCAAGTCGCAATGGATTTTCCACATAATTATTGTGTATCATGCCAATTGAATTGTGTCGCGGCATAAAAATAATAGAATAAAAACACCCTTTTCAACCTTTTAATCTAAAGACATCGTCTTTATCCGGATTTTATCATTTTAGCTTTTAAGGTTTCACATAGCGATCGTGTCAATTATAATATAATTATAATTTAAACAATTTCTGCCAGTTTAAGAAACAATGAGTATCATAATGACTGATTTGTAAATTTCGGAACAAAATATAAATTCAATGACCTGTTAGGCTTGGTTTGATATTGGTATGATTTTAAGAGTCAACTCATGTTATTTTGACAAAATAATAATAATAATAATTAATGCGATAAATTGTTTAGTAAACATTTGTCTCGAAATTGTCGTACATTGCAAAATCAATATTTTGGTGTTCGATAAATAAAAGATTTATTATTATGTCTATATACCATTACTAAAATGGACATTGATTACAATAATGTCAATTTTATATTATTATCATCATCGACGATTGTAAGAATATTTTTCACTTTTATATTCGCGGTTTATTTGAGATATTGTACCCACTATAGTTAATTTATAAAATTAATAAATTTTAATCTCAAAATTTTATAAAATTACAAGTAAAAGTAGGGTCCATACAGTAAAAAGATATTAAAATGAATTTAAAAGATGGAATGATGCGTTTACTGGAATATCTAGAACATAAAAGGAATTAATTTAATAAATTGAGGTTAAAGTTATATATAATTGAATAAGCTAAAAGCACAATATATAAAGATATTTGTTTCTCATAATCTGCTATCAGACAGTACAAATGCTTCTACAGTCAATTTTTCTTGTCGCCCGTACGATAAAATTTTGCTGAATTTTCAATTGATGAAACTTCAATTTTAACGTGATATTTCACGAAACTCGTAACTTTTATTAGTTTTTCATTAACATATTTCATGAACTTCTATCAAAGTCTATTTTTTTTTTTAAATCAAAAGTCTTGTCAAGCAACTCCTTAATTTACCAAATACCTAAAATAACTCGTGACTATCGAACATTTGGAAGTTTAACTTTAAAATCAATCCCAAACGGGGCCTAAGCAAACTTAAATTTAGTAACCTAATTAAAATTTCGCTAGAAATTCTAAGAATCTGGATGAAATTGATTAAGGTTGTGTATTGTGTTTGATACACAACTTTTTTCTTGGAAAATGGAAAAACTTTTTCATTTCCATGCAAAAGAAGTGTTTGATGGGAGAAATTTGGCCAAGAAAAAAATTTCCACCCCCACCCCATGCGCCCTCTTTCCTTGTTTTTAGGGAAAAGGTGGGAAAAGCTTTTCTAGATGGCTGCTGCCAAATTTTTTTTTTTTTTAGGCAATGAAAACAATTTTTCATAACCAGTTATAATTTTTTTTTTCACTTTAATAGACAATTTTCATATAAAATAAAACCAAACGAATATTAAACTTTGATGAAAAAAAAATTTTTTTAGAAAAACATATTTTCGTTTTTTTTTTTTTTACTTTTTAGCAGTGGAAACAAATTTTATAACCAATTGTGAAAAAAATCACTTTAATGAACAATTTTCATGTAAAACTAATTCAAACGAACACAAAATTTAAAAATTTTCCACCCAAAAAATTATACCAATCAAACACACTTAATTAACAACTCCCTGCAAAATATTTTTTAGGCAATTATTTTCCCTGAAATTTATTTTATTTTCATTCATTTTCTATCATTACAATCAAACGGACCTTAATTGATTTTTTTTTTCAAAGTTATTATCAATTATAACGGCTTATCAGTATCTGTACGTATTTTGTTATATCATTCATCAAAAGAAGAGATGTACGCCCATGTTTGGTCTGGATTAAAATTTGATTTTAATTCAAGTCAAATTCAAACAATCAATATTAACCACATTTTTCATGGGTTTCACAACTTTTCAACTATACATTTTAAAAATTTATATCACAATATACTAAAAATCTAATTTTAATCCCTACCAAACACCCTAGTAATTTTAATTTTTAAGAAGACGTTATTTAAATTGTAAATATGCCATATTTGAACCCTATTTTTCAAAATTTATTTTTTCTCAAACTAATTTTCAATCATGCATTCTTTCAATAAAATAATTTTATACACAACACATTTTTCTATTTTTTAATAACACATTCTCCAAAAATAATCAATTTTTACAAAATTTATTTAAAAAAAAAATTCAAATGGGGACTACATTAGGGATGTTAACGAGTCGAGTCGAGTCGAGCTACGAGTTGAAACTCAAGGCTCGGGCTCGATTGGAGTAAAAATGGTTCGAACTTTTTTTGGCTTGCTCAGCAAAAAATTTAGGTTCGACCCGAGCTTTCGGCTCAAGCCGACTTTTTTTTTTATAAATTTATT